>JAZGTJ010002356.1:0-43156 GCA_036877575.1 Botia almorhae | reverse complement strand
TCTGCCAAATGCCTAAATGTAAAGTCTTATTATCTTAAGCGCTCCTGAAAATCTATATGAATACGAAGCCGACATATAACAGCTTTACTGTGTATCATTAGTAACAACTGTTTGCCCCCTCAAGGGACCAGGGAAAAAGGGTTAACAAATGAACTGCCTCTTCAGACGATGAGAGGATTCAATTCCGCAAGGCCAGCGCGACTCCTGGATGTCAAAGCACACTAAACGCTTCATTGTGTCGACAATCGAGAAGCTTTTTGAAAAATAAGCTAGTTACTTCACTTAACGTACTGCTCTGAGCCTGGAAATAGATGGACCGGTGTGTCTTCCTAGAAATATTAATGATCCCTGTGTCGTGGGTTCTGAGGCCCCGCTCGCATTATAAGTGATTAAACCGTGGCATGATAAATCTTTATAGGCGCATAGCTTCCAGGAAAGTAAATTAACGCAGACAGATGAACAGATAGATAACAGATTAAACAAACTAAAAAACGATTCATTTTTTGTGGATTTACTTGAGCAAGACTAGAGTTTTTTGTGCTCAAGAGGATAGACGGCCTTCAAGAATCTCCAGTTAATCAGTGAGCTCTTGTATAACGAGAGACGTTACTATCCGTTGGGCAAAATGTATGGCCAGATGTCCCTCCATTTGTGCTGTGCTGATGGGGTCAAAGTCACAGCAAATCTATTTCTACAGCTTAACTTTCTGTCAGTTAATAGACTGCATGAGTGAAACACATTATAATCGCAGTTATATAATTATAATCGATCGCAGTTTGGATATGGACAGCAACAATGATTGTGAATGTAATCAGCATATATGCGATGCTGATACAAATACGATGCATGTGTTATTTGTAGCCTGTATTACACATATTAAATACATAAATGAAAACTACATCAGACTTCACCAATACATGCATCATAAAGAAAAACAGATGCAGACAGAAAAGGTAAGAAAGCAGTTTCTCTTATGTATTAATCTAATTAAATAAGGTTACATAGAATAAATCAAATTAGCCATTTAAAAGTAATTTTAAAGCCATGTCTGTACAGCAAATATCTCCTAGCTTGTACTACTCTGTTTATCTTATTTTAAATCCACTGTAGTGTTACAGTATATATCCATACGGCTGCTACGTATAAGCATATACACACATATATGTGGTACATACATTGTAAAAGTAGAGGCAGGTGCAACAGCTGCTAGACCTCTGGTGTTAATTAACTCCAGGCACTGCAGATCAGCCCTGGTTTCTGTTCAGCCACACTCTCTCACTCCAGCTCTGCAGGACCAGGATGCTCCAGAGAAACACTGCTGTGTTTGAAAGGACAGTCTTTCCATTGCATTTATCATATCCACAACCTCCTGGTGCTTTCAGATCCAGTGTATGTGGCACCTTTGTATATCGGTGTGTGTGTTTGTGACAGCCATTGTGAGCCCGTCTTATCTAAAGCCGCTAGACTCCTCTGACACTCATTTAGCAGGGCTCAGAGTGTGAGCACACACTAGCTAGCAGACAGGAGATGCATGATGCCTCAACTGCCGGATTGATCGTAGCGGCCTGATTATCCATCCATCCATTTAGGAAACAAGATTGTAATGTCTTGTGTTTTACTGTGACCAGAATTGCTGGTCAGCTTTTTTCTGCTCGCAAGAAGAGCAGCCAAATGTTGACCAACCACAAATGTGCTGAAATTACCAAGTCAGACTGCTTTGATGATGAAAGCACCTTTCCCTTGAACAAATGACCATTACATTATAAATGTCAAGCAGCCACCTGAAGGATGGTGAATGTAATGGACTTGGCTTCAAACCACAGATACGCTATGAATAAATGCTTAAAATGCATTAAGCAACACGCGATGCTGTTCACAACCCATTTTCTTCTATAATCAGACATTTCTAGGTGAAACAGGACAATCAATGAGAAAAAATAAGGGCTTCAGTCTTATGTAACACATGGTCGAAATAAATCAGCTTCATTATATGGGCTTCCTTAGGACCGATTAGTCAATTAGTTGTTAGACAACTTCAGGCAACCCACAGGCAAGATGATATTAAAAATGTGTATTTTTGCACATCCCTAGTTAGGGTGTTTAATCTTTGTTCTATATACACAAATATTTCTATTAGTCTTCCTCCAATCAGATCTCTACTTTCATTAACATTATGTATTCCACAATCAAACAGCCAACACATAGATAAATCCATCCATGTAGCTCTGTGATCTATTGCAAGAGTGCAGACCCTCAGCCTCCCACTCCCTCTGACCGTACTCATTCATTTTGGTTTCACAATCACCTGTGACCTTCACCTTACCCCTTTATTACAGATACTAAAGACCAAGGCATATACTCTGAGGTAATGGTAGACCTACAATAATGGTAGACCTATCATATGTCAGAAATCTCCAGACAAGCAAACAGTAAAGCTACACGCAACCGTTATACATTATTTTCTATCATTTACAGGAAAAAGTTACAATAGGCTGATACACTATACGTGACTCACATACACACTGACTGAAACACTAACGCGCCTCAGTCCTGCTCCAGGCATTTTGTGACCACAACAGTAAAATGACATTGCCCGCAATACTCCAGTTCCAGCAGGTCACATGCCACTGACAGTCTGCTGTAGTATTGGTTTGCCCTGAGACTCCTGACATTCCAAATATTAGACAAGAAAGACTGATAGACAAATGTATGCTTTCATTTACTGCTCTTATGCTTTTAATGAAATTAGACCAGTTTCCATTCAGACCAGAAATATGTTCTTAGGTCTGTGGATTTTCGAAATGCAGCTATAAATGATATTTGAAAAACATAAAAACATCATACAAAGCAAATAATATTATTATAATTGTAATAAGAAAATCAGTATAAGATTATTAGAAGTCTTAGAAAGCAAATAGAAAAAAAAAAAATCGAAAAGAGGGTCAAGCTTATACACTTAGACAACTGTGCAATTTCGGCAGGGACAATTTCATACAACTCTCTGAGCCTATGTCCCTTGTTCAGGGGTACAACGGTGATGGCTCTTCAATTGCCCTCCGTGGGGTTCAAACCTGCAATCTTTCAGTGACCACATCAGTTTTTTTTTTAAATCACAGCTCCACATTACCCAGAACTATAGGGCATGTTTCCAAGGAGACAATTGGAAAGTCATTCCATAGGCATTGTTAAGATCCAAGAATCTGTTGTCATTTACGTGGCAACATACAAAATAACATTGGACCAACAGACTAAAAAACAGAGATATCTATTGGAAAGGACTCCAGGTCCAAACGGTTTAAAGTAATGGGTGGTAAATGCAGATAACGTTTGACGAAGCATTTCATTTGCGCTAATAGTCTTTTTGCATTTCCTTTTCTACCAAGTAAGCACAAAAGAGCATAATGACTGTAATTGCAACGGCAGACCTGAGGTTTGCAGCAGCAGAGGATACTCACGGGTAATAGTGTGCCCTTTCTCCCCAGCCAAAGTGGACACTTCAGTAATCCTGAGACTCAATAATCCTCACAAGTCCCTGGCGGACCGGGTGGGGGGGGGAGAGGTCGGGAGCGCGGAAACGGAGGACGTTTCTCAGATGGCCAAGAGCCGTCCGGGACTCTGAGAGGCAGCTGCTGGCATCCAAACCACGTGGGCCGTCACGTTCTCAGCAGGCGGCTGTGGAGACAAGAGCGATCATCTGTGAGGGAGAGAATGGCTCATTCTTATTCGGACAAAGACGTGCATTGAGGGCTGCAGGGCAAGAGGAGGGCAGATTTTAAGCAGGCGTCATTCGTTACTGAATCGTATTTGTGGTAGGAAATATGTATAAGTGTGACTGAATGATTGGTTGTGTGCTCGCTGTGCGTTAGCTTGGACTTTTGAATTTTGATTTGTTTTTTAAATCTGATTTTAGAAGACCGACTGTCCTCATTGTCATTTTCCAAGTGATGTAACTGGATCAGTTGGTTGGGACAGTGTAGCTAATGTCTGGTGTATAAATATCAGTTGCCATAGTAATGAGGCATCATCACGATGACTATAACAACCAGTAGTTAGCAAAGTGGAACCAGAAGAAATGTCGTCACTGCTAATTGGAGGCATTACTCCATTTTACATAATCAGCGACGTCTATTTTCAACTTAAAAAGTTTTGATAAAGCCTGTAAAATATAAATAGTTTATAAAATTATAAATAGTTTCCTCTTAAACTAGCCTCAAGGGAACAGAGTTTAGATTTTTCCGCCTGCTATTTCTATTTCTATTTCTTGTATTCTTTGTTGTTGGAGTTCCTGCTAAATTTGGACATCTAATTTAATGCTGTTTATTTGATTTTATTATTTATGAAGGTGAAAGCATCTTCTGTCAGCAAGGAATGTTGTATGCATCTGACCTTAAGCTGTCCATTAATTTAATGTAATAATGGAAAATAATAAACACTAAATATGAAATGTGGTATATACACACACACACACACACACACAGTATATATGCTTATATAATGACAACAGAGAGAGGCTGATTCCTGCTGGGCTTTTCACTCCCCTTACTCGCACACAGATATATACATATATATTTTATGTACATATATATTTTAACTGCATCAAAAATCATGCAGAAAAATCGACACAAAATTCCCAACACTTCACAGACATAATCTGTCTATAAACATGTACAAAAACATATATAGATGCAGTCTCTGCTGGTGATTGCATATGAATATTAACGCCGTGTAATTACTGGATTAAACGCTTGAGTTGTCGTGTTAACTTTGGCAGCTCTTATATAAATGTATTAATGCTTATTTACATGTTCATGTTCCAGAGGACTGTTAAATGGGTCTTCTGGGAGTCACTTCGTGTGCACTCATGTGTTGACAGTTAGAAATGTATCGTCAGATGTGACCCGTGAGGTATGAGGGGATTAGTATTGATCAAGTGTGCCAGCCCACAGACAGGGGATAAACCCACAGTCCACTGCTCTCTATCTGTTGCACAAAGCCCCACTCCACCATACATTTAACATACCTTACCACATCAACAGTACTTTAAATCTAGTCTAGTGGGAAAGGGGCTTGAAAGTGCGTTTGTCTGCAAAAAATGCTCCTGGACCACTGCACACATTTACATCTCTAAAATGTACAACTCTTATACAGTCAGTTTTGTCTCCATGGAAACTATAGCTACCTCTTTATGAAGGAATATGTAGGGGTCCCTACATATTCCCTTGGAGAGAAATACAACACTCGGAAAAAAATATTTTCATCCTTTGTTTTGCGTCTCTCAGGTGGCGCTTGTAAGACTCTTGTAAAGAATCTGAATACGTTTCAGTGTATGTCTGAAAACAAAATTCTGAATAAATATTCAGAATGTTCCAGTTAAATACAGCATTAATCCAGTCTGGCATCGAGTTCAGTAACATTGACAACCCGTGAGGTTCAATTAACTCTGACGATGGCCCACTTTAAACAATTCTGTCGACAGACACTTTAGGAAAGCTGATGTCAAAATTGCATGTTGCGTGCTGTTACATAGCGGGCGGAAAAAAATGCAAGAATGCAAAACAATGACAATAGACTGTGTGCTAAATGTTTCATGTATGCTGTAAAATGATGCTGTGGATAATGACTGGGTCTTGCTTTGTAAGAAGACATCTGTCATTTACAGGAAAATTGGTGGGTTATGTAATGAAAGAGAAATCATCACCTATCTTAGTCTCATGTAATGATTAATTCAGGCAAACCCACACAAAGTAAATTGTTCTTCATTTTTTGTCAGTAGCCCAACATCAATAATTCACTTCCAGCCAAGTTTTGGAGGTGGCTATGAGAAAAAGCTGAAAATGTGAAACCTTTTTATATTTCAACTTACGTAACTGAACCGATTACTTTTTATAATGCATTAAAGGCACAAATAACATGTCAGATCAGTTGTGAGCTCTATTAAATTATATGCAGTAACAGTGTTGCAACCTAAAACAAAGTAAAATATTATTTTACAAAAATTATATTTTGACATCGTGATACCCAAGAAGAAACGTCATTTGTACTCTTTATACAGTATAGCAGGATGACACGAGTAATCTTATTCAATTTTCTTAATTTAATTTCACATAATATTTGACCAACAATCAACAACTTTTAAGCGTCTTGCATCTTTTAAGCGTTCAAAAAATTTAAGTGCCAGCAGTTAATTGAAACGTGATTTAAGGCAGTTAAGTATACGTGTGCATCATTGTCAGTTCTGGACAGTCAATTAGTTTATATAGCAGAGTGTGTATGTGTAGATTTACGATGTCACTGGCTGGTATGAGGTAATAAATCAATAATACTATGTCATCGGTGTAGCAGTTTAACTATATATCATGATGTGTTAATTACTCGGTTCTCTACTTCATCTGTTACCTCTACCTGTAAGTATTAGTTTCTCCACCCTTTAATGTTGTGAAATGTGGAACACACACCTTACATTTAGTAAAAAATGAAAGGGAAGAACAATATACATGAACAAGGCCAGTTGCCATGACAATGAGTTAACTTCTGCTCCCTACCCCCAAACATATGCCCATCCACCTGAGAAGAGACGTTGAGAGAGAGAGACGAGTGGGATATTCGGTTGACTACATCACCCTGTTAACCTTCTTCTATACGAGTTTAATCTAAGCCGGTAGTCATTAAACTGTTTTGTCATTTTCACAGAGCTATGAAACAATGGAATGAAATAGACAATAATGGCTTCAGCCCAGAAGACTCTTAAACACTCCTACTGCTCACAGAAGTATATTTTGTTTTGAGATGGTGTTTGATTGCTCGGAGGCAAAGGAGCTTTCACCTTATGCACTATATGAAATTGGAACATTTGAAACACATGATTGAATACGTAGCTGAAGAGCAGCGCACGCCACCGGAGGAGATTTTCAATGCCCGACGCAGACACAGTGGAAGTCTAGAGGCCACAGGTGTTGTAACAATACAAGAATCCTCAGACAGCCTCAGCGCTAGATTCGAGAGATCTGACTGGTGATACAAATACTGATATGTTTTGTGTGCCATCCTAGCTTGTGGTCTCCCCCCTGCATATGTCCTAACCTACAATGAGGGGGCCTGTTTAGGGTTACCTTGGACATTGCTAAATTGCAGAGTCCAAAGCTGAAACTTTCCCTTTGGTTCCTTTGAAGGAAGACCCCCTTTGAAATGTCCTATAGAGAAGAAGAGAGAGGTCCACTAAAGCCCACCGGCTGCAGGCTTGCTGATAACAGCCCTATCTGGGTATTAGCAGTTCTGGCACACCTACGATTCAACTCCACTCGCTCACCTGGTACGAGTGTTTCCACAGGGATGGTTCGTGTTAAGCCAGTGGAATGGAACAGAGGTGGGGGCTCTGTAACAGATTGGGTGGTGTGGGTAAACAGATATGCTGATTTATGAGGGATACCAGCCAAATAATAAAAGTGGACAAGAAAATCATGATCTCACCAAAATCTTCTCAAGAACATTTGAAAGTTGATTTAAGCCCATATGGAGCACGTAAAGCCCCAAAGCTGTAGGAAGATGACCAAGGTCAAGCAAATGTTTATTAACATTTTGTTTTTTTAACATTAACTAATTGTCGTACGAGAATACATGTTAGCTATAAAGTTATAAAGATAGAATAACTAAAACAATTTTTGGACAAATTGATTAAATATTTTTTCATTTTTATCTATAATCTCTGATTTTTCAACGCAGACGTTGGCATCTTGGTGAAGCACAGCATCATTGTTAAGATCTCATCTGAAGATATACCAGACGCATGAAATTATCTGCCTCTTTCTCAGGAGAAACAAAAAACCATCTTAGAAGCAAAAGTGTCCATTTGATATTAATTCAACCTCATTACTATGTAGAAGAAACACCTTTTAAAGATTTTAAAGAGATCTCATGTCCATTTTAATCCTCTCTTAAGTTCCTGTACCTACATCATGGCTTTGAATTCCATGGAATGCACACAGAGTGATAAAATGTGCTTTGAATGAACTGTAGATTGCCTTGTATAGATGAAGTTGGTATTTCTCGAAGGACAATAGACAGACAGCAGTGAATAGAAGCTTTTAAACAGCTATTTAAAGTAACAGCCTTCACAGAACGGCACATCAAAGAGATATTGTCACAGTGAGCACGACGACCCGAATAAGGTCCAGATCTTTTCAGCGCATGTCTTTTCCATTGGCGATAGCTGTCGATCAGCTCTCCCAGTCATTTTAATGGGAGCAAGGATTCAATTAAACCCACCAAAAATGGGAGAACGGGTTCATTTCAGCACTGGTGGTTCATGGCACATCTGTTTACCTTGCCTCTCTCTTTGTGTTCTGCCTCAGGCACTACACTGCCAGAATACGAAGAGCAGAGACCATCACCCATGCCTCGACTCAAAAATACCCAAAGCACTGACGCACCCACAGCACCTTGCTCAGATTGAATTTTCATGAGAGGCCACTGACATAGAGAAGTAAACATGTCTTGCTAGCCAAGTTGCCCAGTTTTGTCAGTACGGTACATAGTCATATATTTATCATCACATATGTTCAGGAATAAATGTTAATGTATGGAATAAGATCGTGTTCTGGTGTGACGTATTCAATGCTTGATGTAAAGTCCAAAAATAACTGTTCTGTACGTACAAACAAACTCAGCACAGAAAAATAGATATGGGCGGTTAATCCACCTACCCATTTACACCTACACTCACCTATCTCTCTCTTTCTCTCTCTCTCTCTCTCTCTCTCGCTTGAACACAATCTATATATTCCACAACTGCAATGAAAATTGTCTTTCCTGTGTTAGCTTGACACTCTTCAAGTCACACAGCCAAACAGAAACCTCAATCAATGACGGTTTTGCCTATTAGATTTCAGAACGGTTTAAATTAATGTCAAGGTCTTACTGACTAACTACATATTAACACCATTGAATGCTCCAATAATTTATCCAATTAAAAACCGACCTATACGGGTCAAGTGGCTAGTCCAATATGACCTTTCGTCATGCATAACATTTACATGTCATATCCATGCGGTTATAAAGTGACTTCCTCCAAATAAGGACCACTGCTGGTGCGGTCAACCAAACAATGAGAACCCCACTTACCAAGATTCAGCAATTGAAATTGCGTGTGGCTCACCAAGCAACGTGACTGGGTGTTTAAAGAGGTCCCGTCTATTCTGCGGGGAGTGAAAATCACTTTGCCTGCTACTGTCTGCATGTCAGTGTAATTACAAGCATGTGGGGACAAGGGGTACCCAGTTGATTATGGCCCTAATAATATGCTGGAAATGAGAAGCTTTTTATTGGGTCTCTTGGGTCTCAGTACCATATGTACTCAGTGTTCAAAACAAGAAAAACTTGACCAGGATTTGGAAACACAATTTCGTCGCTAATCAGGAAGGCAAATATATACTTTCTGACTCGACATCCAAAAAGCAAACGCATCCAGAAAAATATTCGCTCACTGGCTGAAGAAATTTCAAGGGAGAAATCATTTGTTTAGATCATTCAGGGCTATGTTTGGATTTAGATATTTATCTAAAAACTCAGAGTTTGAGCCAATTTGATCCAAGAAACACACCTGTGGAAATTGATCTGCCCCCAACCTCTTTACTTTCCTCGCTCTCAGATATTTCAATGCATTTTTCAAGCCGCCTATCCTGCCATCTTCCAAACAGAAGCATCTGGGGCCCAATCACGATCCTGCCACAGTCTCACTCTATTCTGCCAAGCCTTTCCCTGAAATTACTGCTGAGGATTCTGTCAGTCCACCGCCACTGATCGAGTGGCAGAAGCTCTCTACAACTCAGGAACAGCCCACATGATCAGACAGCACAAAAGAGAAACTATGTGTGAACAATAGAGATTGAAAGAGAGAGAAGGAGCCTCATCTCATGTTTAACACTAAATGCGACCGTCTGCATCTACTCCCAGAAAGACCCTGGAAAATAAAACCGGCCTCGTCACTTTGTTCTTCTCGTCTCGCTGCCTTGATATTTTTGCACTCTGTAGACAAGAGCTTTCTGACAGCTAAGAAGGTTTCAGCTGTGCCAGCGGGCACATCACTAATTGTGTGTGTTTGAAACGAGAGCCGCTACATTGTGCGAGATGTTGCTCTGTGCATTACCTTCTCCCAGCCTGCCAGCGTATTGCTCTGATCTTGTCGAGAGACAAGACCATCTCATGTTCTCATGTTCTGAAGTCTAAAACTACAGCAGTTTTAATCTGAGGTCCCTCAGATTAAACATTTCAGTTGTGTTAACTAGGCTCTTCTTCTATAGGTGATCTGACTCATGCTTCTTCCTACTGTATCTTTCCCTCTTCTATTTATATTTGTGTTCTGTGTGCACACATGCATGTGTATCCCAGATCTAAGTGTAGGTGGAATATAGATGCCTGCTAAGGAAACTGGTCTCAGACCGATGTCAATGTCACCATGATATCATGTTTAATTAGAACAGATTCCAGAATGTACCCCCCAACACCCCCCCAGTATGACTTAAGAAGCCCTTCATCGAAATAGATGCATCATTAATATAATATAACATGCTATAATAATAGATGCATCATTCATGTAATTAAACAGTCTGTTTAATGATTTAAACACAAAACATTCCTTCTCAAAACAACTTCTTCTCCCTACAATGATAAATTACAGTAATTACATGATACATTTTTTGTCTTTCACAATTTTTGACATTTGCAGAATTTGTTGTTTTCCCTGTCATTGTATTATTACGAAGACAGACGTGTAAGAGATTATCTGTGAGACATTATTTTAATTTGGTGACAGCCCTGAATTTTTATTCTACGTTGTAATTGATGTTTTATAGGTTTAACAAAAACATGATCCAAGTCTCCCCTGAAACCTACTTAAGTAACCCCTGGGGTATTTGTACCCCATTGGGAATCACTGATGTAGAACAAATTTAAGTAAGCTCAGCAAAGCAAGCTACAGATTATTTTAGCTAGAAAATGAGTCATAGGAAATGAAAAAGTGACATTCATGAATTCATTTGCTTTATCAGATGCATTTTTATTTCCTTTAACCACAGAACCACATGCACAGGATTGTGGGATATCATAGATAGTTAGGCTACATCTATGCTGACCACCTATGCTAAAGGCAACTTAGCAGACATGATATTATGCCAACACTGAGTTTGCCCTGATGCTTTCCTATCTCTTTATACTGCCTGTGACAGGTTTCTGACACAGGCCATATCTCACAATAAAATAGCTTGTGTGTAATTCCCCAGAATCATGATGATCTCGTTTATCCTTCCATATACCATGAACCCTACCTCTACCATTCCTCTGATAATTCTTCTTATAGTTGTTGAAATTGCTTCCTTGTCTGCATTTGTCGCTTTGGATAAAAGCGTCAGCTAAATGACTAAATGTAAATGATAAACAGATATTGGTTAACAAACGTCGCACTACTACTGGTGAGGGTCTGACAGGTTTTCAGTGAATGTGAATTTATGTACTTTTTCACCAGCCCGTTGAAACAGGCCTTTACGCTGTGCTTACCTCAGAGATCCTCTAATCCTACCAAGTTATCCTGGCTTTGGTAAATTTAGGCTACAATTATCACAGCGATTTTAAAGAATCACACCAGGGAGTCTCTATAAACAAAGCTGAGGCAATAATTTTGCACTGATTATTTATTCCATTCAGCACATTGAGCGCTTAGGGGAAAATCAATAACATATGCAAACACCCGACCAAACACCAATCGCAAATCACTCACTGTAAACTGTACACAACACAAAGACAAACAGAGAAATAAGTTTGGTCACAGATGGAGCTGGAACAGCAGCCTGTGGGTTCGTTTCACACAGTTCTGCCCTTCGGCTCAGAAAATTCAAGCAGCCTTGTGAAAAGTATAAATGAATTGGACTATTGACTGTTCAAGGAGTCTCAGGTTGCTTAAAGCTCTCCGCTGGCTTCTTTAAAATTTTCTTCCACATCAAAGATTCTTCAACTTAGTGTATACGACTAACTTTCATTTTTTCAGTCAAATTTTAAAGCTATTGATGTTATGGTATTCCGTTATCCCACTTAGTACTGTAACATCTGTTTTTCTCATGTCTTTTATTTTGAAGTCATGTTTTGTAGTCCATGTCTTTATGCTTTGAAGTCTTTTGTGTTACCCTAACCCTAATTGTCTCCAGGTGTGTCTTGTTTCCCTTGATTAGTCTGTGTATACCCTGTGCCAATCTTTGTTCCATGTGTTTGGATTATCTTTTGCATTTTGGAGTCAAACATTATGGATCAGCATTTAGATCCTGCCTCTCCATTTCATGTTTGTTTCAGTGTGTGACAATTACAGCTATTTAAAAGCTAATTAAAGCTACTTTCCAAATAAATGTAAATGCAACATTAACAACTAGTATAGACTACTTTAAAGGCTTACTTATAGATGAGCTTAAAACGTGTGCTAGGAAACTAGAAATGCTATGTTATTTAAAGTGCTATAAAGTGCTATAAAATGTGCTATAATGGTTACATAATTACCAATGGCGTAGCACATTCTTCTAATGCTGTTGAGTCTGTAACAAACATATAAAAACATATTTTTTCTATGGACATTAAACTCTAGGTTTAGAATCTGGAAGATCTGTTGTACTCTCTCAGTACACTCTTGGTTTTAATGTAAGACGGGTCTAAAAGGGTCTCCATCACTATAGCCTGTACAGTAATAATCACAGTATTTGCTTACCAATGTAAATGATGGGGAGCAAATTATTTCTATTAGTGAGCGCTCTTTTAATCTCCTAAAGAGACAAGTTGCTTACAGAAGCATGGTCAGCATCCTGGTCCTCTGTCAATTGACCCAGCATTAATAAATACTGCTGCTGCATGCTTGTAAATTAACCCAACGAGGCTTCTACAGGTTGAACGTCAGCCAGCAGCTTTTTTTTCTCTTATTGGTATTGCACATAAGAACCTCTGTGATGGACAGTATTTTGAAACATAAGCCCTTAAGATCTTTAAGATCTATCTGCTATTAGTTAAATGCCCAGAGGATCTAAATGCGTTGCTGTCTAGGTGAGATATGAATGAGATCTCCTTTGTAATTTTTCTTTGCAGTATAGCTGGACAGTTGCTTTGTGGGCTATTTTAAAACACGAACAATGCAGACAGGAGAAAGCAGGTATTAAGAGTATATTTTCAGGCACCTATTCCTTACCTATGGTATCTACTGACAGCAAGGCAGACAGTGAGTACACAAATTTAATGTAGGCACCTACTGAAACCTCCATTTTATTCACAGCTGCCTATAAAATTAGCTCCACAGCTACGTTTACCTCTGCTTGAAATGTGAGACACAAATTGCTTCGACACAAGACCGTACGGTCTGTCTCAACTGCATCTGCCATACTCTCAGCAAAATCATGTAAGTGGCAATTTTGGCCTTATTGAACTGAGCTAAAAGCAGGGTAAGCTATTTGTCATGCAGTACGCGGCCCCAGACAGCAGTTCAGGGCTTAGGGTGGTTGTTTTATGAACTAGTAACAGGGGGCATAAATGGATTAGTCTCTGATGTGCACAGTGTGGTTTGAAACTCTTATTTTGTGTCGAAACGTATGACACCAGTCATTTTAAATCTGTTTAACGTACCGGTTCTCTGCATAATAACCAAGAACTCTAAATTGGAGGTTCAGAAACATGAAACTCCAGATGTAAACAAACAATGTACACTTGAGACTACAGGCAGATATGAGGAGTAATGCAATACTTATAGATTTTATGAAGATACAATTGTATTGCATTTATTAAAATTGAAAAGGTACCCTCTACAAGAACAACGTAAAAACATTAAATTGCTAGAAGATTCCATTGTTTTTATGTTTGATTAAAGAAGTGGCAGATCCAGATCCAGACACAGACATTATTGTCCTGTTGAACAGATGTGCATCCCACTCCTCTATCCACAACGCGCCCCCAGTCACATGGTTTACTTTGTGTTATGAGCAACATGTACTACAGGTCAGATTAGTCCTTACAAAACAACATGCACCTGCTCTCCTAGCATACGCTCCCTGACACAGAGCTGCTATTTTACTCGGTTTATTTAAAAAAACGCCACGATTAGATTTGGCCATGACTATCTATCACATGTACAAACTGACAAATTTTCACAACAGCAATCTGGACAAATAAGGTCAAACCACTGAACGCATTAACCAGTACTGCAAATATGCTTTAATTGCATGGAATTTTTTTATTCCTAGCATGAAACAGTTCCATTTTACAGGTAACACTGTCTTGCTGGTGCACAGGAGACATTTAGGTAAAGTCATTTCCGTCCTATGTCTTTATATGCATGCGTCACACTATGTTAGGTTCAGATTGTGGTATTGTGATTAGGTTAAGCATGACTTTAGTAAAAAATATTATCATTTATATTAGAAGACATTGTAAAGTAACTACTTCATCTCAGATAAGGGGAAATAAAATGTAGAACAAATAACATTAATTAGCACAACTTAAGATTACGTTAATATGATATGATCTAAAACGTTATCTGTATGCATAGTTCTTGCTAGCTGAAGGTAACACATCCCTGCCCTCAGAAATGGGGCTAGACTGTCATCTGTTACCATATTTACAACCTTGACATGGTACTGAACTCTAATGAGTCATTACCCAAAGATTCCATCATTACCTCTGCACACTGCGGTGTTCCATATACATTCTCCTCATCCCTATTACTGGGGCTCACTGGTGCCAAAAACACATCAATGCACATCAACGACAGCATGTGTCCCTTTTCTTTGCTCTCCATTACACACTTCTTTTTCACACTCTTAGTACTGCATGTAACCTGTACCATCAACGCTGGTACATTTTCCAAGGTCATTTCCATTTTCACAACTTGTTTCTCAAGGAACGTTCTTTCTGCAGGGTGAAAAGAACCTTCCCATAACAGCATGAGGAGGAGTAATCTTTGTCGCACCCCACTGGTGACAGATCCGTGGATATTTTTAACTGCTAAAGATGGAAAAGAATGATTCAGTTCATAGACGTTTCTCAGATATGCGTGATGTCAGTGTCACACAACTACATCTGCCCTTAGATTATCCCCTCGCACTCACCAGACACCATTACATCTGTTATGGGAAAAAGAATGCAATACTTTGTGTCACCAAAACTGATTTCACTCTGAATCTAACCAGATGGATGGGCTGATGTATTTTCCTGTGTAAACACTCCAAAACGCCCGTTCTTACACTCTAGTTACTCAGGGTTTAAATTCTGATATTTTAACAAGTGAGAAACACCCTTTTCTTGGATAATAAATGATTTAATCTAGTTACCAAGGAAATCTAAGGATGAAACATTTTTATGAATGTATGTGAAATGTGCGTGTCACCGTTAGCAATTCTTCATAGTCTGAGTAACACTACAATAAAACACATTCACACTACCAAATCACAGGTGTAAATTAAAACTAAGCAGACAGAATTCTGTGTGTAAGTTCATTTCCAAAATTCAAAGTGTCTGAGTACAATCCTATGCTTAACGCTAATGCTAACAAGCTTATAGTTCTGCTAATGATGTCCAGACAGGAAGTCTTATCGCATTTGTCGTTTCCTGTCACATTGACTGGGATCATTTCCACTTATTCATTTCAACAGCTTTATACCACCTAACCCTTAGCTAATGGTAACAAGCTTGTAGTTCCGCTAATGATGTCCAGACAGAAAGTCTTATCAGATTTGTCGTTTTACTGTCACATTCACTGGGATCATCTCCACTTATTTATTTCAACAGCTTTATACCACCTAACCCTCAGCTTAGCCTCCTGTTATCTGGATAACACACATTGTTAACCTCTTTCTGAGCTCCTCCTGCAACAGGACACAAAAACAGACAGAAAACCCTGTAAAGCCCTGAAGTGGTTATATTTAGCAGGTCTCACAAACTGTACATCCATGGCCTAGCCTATCTGTGGTAATGCCTGAATCTGCTTACATGGTGAATGAGGATAGTGCCTGCATGCCAAAACAGTAAGGATGATGAGGCCCAGTGCAGACAGAAGGTAATGGCTCATCCAGAGAGAAACATGACACTTATGGTGATGGCAGAGACAAGATCCCATTGGCTGGGACAACAAGACTCCTACATTACTAAATTTACTGCAGCAAAAGTATCGGTAGCAAAAGTTTCGAATTTTCTTTCGAAAATTGTTATATCCCTATCCTGACACCCCTCACAAAAAATAACCATGGTTTTATTTATAGTAAAACTGCAGTGATCATAGAGTTACTATAAAATCATGGTTAAATAATTAATGGTTACTTTTGGGAGACAATGGTAAAACTGGGGTTATCGTGGCGTTACTAGAACTATGGTTACTGTAGCAAAACCAGGGTGAATTTTCAGAAGGGACAATGGTGATACTTCTGTACAGCTAACTACTAAACAATCCAAATAATAACAGATCAGTATTTAAACAAATGCATGAGTTTTGAATACAATGAAAATGCAACACTTTTTAGGAAACAAAACTGTTTCTGGAGCTTTCCAATGCAGCATAGTTCATTTCTGAAGTGGTGCTGATTTATTTGAAATCTGATTTACGTGGATATTTGTTTCTGTTCTTGACATGAAAAGTGAAAATCTGCAATAACGAAGAAGGACACGGTCTTGATTGCTCGTGTTTGATATCGCGAGAAAGCGCATGAGAAAAGTGAACAGAACAATACGGCACGGGAAACAATTAGCCATGTATTTAAACGAACAATAGGGCTTTTTACTGGCTGATTAATGCCTTTGATTCTCAGTGGCTCAAGTATATTTTCTTCTGACATTCTGTGATATTAACAGGGCGTTACTAACATTTACTGGGGCAGCAACAAAGTGTGTTTTTGTTGCTGTTGTTTTGGTTGATTCACTCCTCAAATTGTTGGTTTGCTTGTTAATTTGTATTTTTGTCATTTTTTTCTTTCCTTCTTTGGTAGCTTGCCATTATATTTTTAGTTTGTATTGTTTGTGGGCTTATTCTACCTCTCATTATAACAGCTGGCTTTGAAACTGAGACGTTTCATGTTGTAGACTCCAATGAGTTTATATCTAGAGAGTGTGTAATGAAAATCAGTAAGACATGTTGATGAAGAGAAAAGATCTGTTTCCTCGCCTTTCACTGACGCACAGGTTTTTGATTAAATGCACTACGGCAGACTCGTGGTCTCAGGAGATGCAGCAATACTCTGCAATGCATCTGGCTCTGTTGGCTCAATTCTCACCAGAACTTGCACAGCAGGAGGCTCACCAGAGCAATTTGGGCACATGTTACATTGAGAAAAGAAGAGCTCTTGATACAGGAAAGAGGAAATGAAACTGTGTGGGCTATATGACAAAGAATAACCATGTGACAGCTAAAAAGAAAATTTCTTTATAGTTTTTACATTCAACAAAGTTAATTTCATGGTTTTCTTCAGATACAAATAAGTATACTGAAATATTTTGAACGTGCTGTGTAACCGCTCAACATAGATGGCGAAACGGTACAAATACAGCATAATGTCTATTTTCCTCCATCCTGCATGTGTTCGGCACGACAAACCACACATGGCTGTTGCCGTGGAAACAGAGGGAACAAATGAGTATTGCCAGTCTGCAATGCTGTGCCAAGGTCTCGACTCGGCTCAGTGTGTCCTGCTCGCCCTTCCTTGGATCTTTTAGAGCCGGCATTGGCAGGCAAAGCACTACCGGATCAAAATCTCATAGGAACACGGGCCCCAGAAGGGGTGCTGTGAATTGGCTTGAGTTTATTGCGTAGAGAAGTCCTTCTTTTTTAATGTGGTAGCTTTGTGCTCTGTTTGGTCTCACTGACCTTCCCAAAAAGATTTCAAGATTTGCTTTGTTTGAACCCAACATGACAGAAGAACAACTAATTAACTACAAATTACAGAACTGGTTTTCGCAGAAATGGCTTCTGTAAACAGACTGAACTGCTTAACAGATGCAGAATGTGAAGTATGGTTATTAAAAATGTAGGTCTTTATTACCAGCATCTCTCTGAAGAGCAAAAAGTTCCTAGAATTTGACTAGAAATGCAACCATTGAAGATAAACAGATTATTCTGCTTCCCTTGAAAACATATGTTACCTGTTACTGTTCTACATTTGCAAGCTTGTAGTTTTGATTGAGACACCTGGTCCTGTCTAAAACAACAACACAAAACAGCATCACTATAAATTAAACAGGTCTTGCACAATTACACTTACCACAAGCCCCTGAAACTTGCTCTGGGATGGAACGCTTACGCTTCAGAAAATGACAGAAAATGAAAATGCTCTGTTCAATAAAGATAAAACAAAATAAGGGTCTCTTACAAAAAAAATAAAAAAAAAATAAGTGGGATTCAAAATCTTTTAAACTTGGAAATAAATAAAACGTTTTTGCGTAAAGGAACAGGTTGTGGAGCATCCTTGTCAGCTTGAATGCAAACGAAAGGAAGTTACACCAAAACTATAAAAAGTAAAAATATGTTTCAAAATTTCAATTTAGCCTTTTAGTCAAACTGTTATGCTGATACAGCTAATACAATTTTAATGAAAAAGATATTAAATAAGATATAAAAATATTTTGTAGGAGAATTTATATATTATTAAATAAATATATATGATAATAATAAATATAATATATTATGTGTTCCCTTACAGTCTGTAGAATATTGTGTGCCAACTGGCTGAGCTACAGTTTGTGCTGAATTACAAAATGCCCAAGCCTGAGAAACCCCTAAATCTTACAAGAGTAATACAAGTCCTAATCTGCAGGATACAAATAAAGTCTGCTCGTCTGCACAAATCTGTGTGCCCCGAACACAACATTCAATACCAAGGTTACATGTGTATTGCCTCCTAAAAGCCATGTTTGCTCTTCTCTCTCACACTAATCGCCTGTACACTGTGTATAGCGCAGATGGAGGGCTTTAATTGGCTATTGTTTTGACAGCCTCTCTCTGTGAGTTAGGCTGATGAGGACAACTGTGTGTGCGTAAATGCCTCCTCTGGAGGACTGAGAGCGGAGACAGAAGCGATCTGAAAAATGTCCCTTCCTGTTGCATGACGCACATTAGCTGTAAGGAGCAGAAACGCCCTCGGGAACTTTTGCGTGTTGGGTTGAACAGCACATAGGCGTTTAAAATCATCCAAAAAACAATGTTTTATATAGCTGTCTAATATTGAGTAGCGTGTATGATTGCAAATGAGAATATATGGCTTATAACATCACTCGATTCCTCCACATCTCTGTCTAGCACTCGCCTAAGAGGTGATGATTCACCTTTGATGCACAGAGAGTGTGAGAGAGAAACAGCCAAACACCGATCAATTACACGCTGGCTAATGGTTGCCTGTTACGCACAATCTTGAGCCCCCCGATGTCTATTCCACTGATGTTTATCTAAAGGATAAAACTGGCCTGTCTGATAAAGTGAAGGTCAGTTATAAAACAGCCATGGCTTTCAGGATTTAATGCAACTCCAAAACAACACAAGGCCACCTTTAAAAGGTAAGACAAAGGATGGGAACATTTAACTACTTTTCTTTGACAGCAAGCAGTGTTTTTTAGATAAACACAGATTTTAAATAATCATATAACCCTATATATACAGGTGTGTAGTGTAAATAGATTTTTAGATTTCATGCATGAAAATTCATTTTCAGTAAATGAAGTTATTGGAAGACAGGGAGATATAGGAAATTAGTAGCGTTATCAGGTCAATATTTTTACCATATATTGTACAGCACATCACTTCCACAATCTAATTACATGCCTGTGATCTTTGGAATTTGCTGATGCTGCTGTATCCAATGACCAACATTACTTGTAATGATTGTAATAACCCACAGAAACTCACCGGATATGAAATCCTTTGTACGCTGTTTTAATTCTGCAGTGAAAAGGATCTGCTGTCTCTCCGAATAGGACTTTAGCGGTATGTTAGAACCTTTATATATAGCACTTATATAAACATATATATTTATATTAAATATTTATATATAGCAACATTTTATTATATATTTAAAAACAGTGGATTTTAAGGATAAAGTCATAACATTACAAGATATAAGGATTAATATGTAAGGATTAAAGTTAAAATGACAAGAATAAAGTTACGAGAAAAAAGTAATGTCCACACAATTGTGCTATTTCTCATAATGTTGTGATTTTATTCTCAAAATATTTCTGCTTTATTCATGCAATATAGTACTTTATTATTATAAAGCTTTAATTTATTTTCATAAAAAGGCCTATTATAAAATCATTTAAAAAAAAATTACAACTTTATTCTCAAAATCATAATTTTTTATTTTTTATAATTTTAACATGGCACTAAAACACATCCGGCCCATTAAAAAACTGTTGCTTGCTAAATCAGAACTCATTTCTGCCTGTCTATTATTTGGAGCCTTCCGGCTTCTCTTGAGATTACTTGTAAATTTTTGGATGACTCTGACAGTAACCGATATGATTATGAATGCTAAAACAGTCCTCTGCATTATTAAAAAATGATTTTATCTTAGACCTCATCGCCTCTGGTAATAGAAGTAAAGCACAGCTAATATCTTAATCCAAAATACAAGCTCCTGTTGTTTGAGGCTCATTTACCCAAAAGTCCATACTGATTTTCTCTCAGACCCCCATCTGACTCTGATTAGCCTCTCAAAATGTCGCTGTTGAAGGCAGGGAGGTTTAATTGGCGATGCAAATTGTTTGCACACCAGCCTCAAAAGCTATAAGGATCTGTGTATGCTCAGGATGGGAAAATGAGTAAGAAACAAATCTTTAAACCTTGCTAAGTTGCTAGCTCGTTCTCCGCAAAACTTGAGACAAAATGAGGTGTGAGAAACAAAAAATCTGATCTCTTTGTTACTAGAGGAAGTGCTGGATTCCTGTTTTTTAATTCCCTCTAGTCGCTCATTTAGAATGACTGCAGTGCTGTAAAAACCACTGGAGCAGCATGGGTCCAAAAGGTAATCCCCATGCTAACTCGCATGCACACTGTCTTTAACATTAGTGCGTCAATATGAGCGCAGTTTGCTACCAAAGACATGGACGGATTAGTTTGGTACAGCATGCGGTTGTCGATAGACCAGGCGCTTTTACCTCAGAATTCCCACTGACATGTTTTCACTGTTGACAAATCGATTCGTTTTCTGTTTGTCTCATTTAGCATTTATAGAACAATTGAACAGCGTCAAATCCAACTCACCCCTCTGCGCACAAATCCTGTTAAACATTTTTGTAAGAGCATCCAGCGGTCTGTACAGGACTGACACTTTTAAACTATGCGTCCCGCAGAGGGCTGCATATTGGCATGCGATCAAACTATCATTATGTGTTTTGATGTGTAAAAACGCTTGTCCAATTGGAGCGTGTGGTCATAGACACGGATTTCGAATTCCTTCATTCTCCCAGAAACGGGCTGACTTTTCAGGAGAGAAATTATCACCAGCTGCTCGATGCCCCTTTGTAAACACAATTTGTGCAACTGATGGACCTTAATGGGATTTCTCCGACATTCATTAAGCTGCAATAGCCATTTGAAAAGTGCATGCGCCATGCATCTCAGCACCTTGAAACTGTACACTGAGAAAAGTCAGAGATAAGTAGCCAAACCAACACGGACAAATCAAAAATGAAAAGCAGCATTAGAGAGCGCTGAAATGACATCTTACAGTGGGTACAAAATCAATAGCCAGCTGTCTGATTTAATACAACACAGAGGGGCTTTCAACATGCTCTAAAGCATGCAAATTCATTTTAAAACAAGAATAGTTTGCCATTTTTGTAAATAGGTTTCTATAAAATATGTATTTTATGAATCTCTCACCCCCATAATGTCATCATCATTGCTAACGTTGCAAAGCAGAGGCGCATGGTAACTGTTGCCATGCTTTCCAGGTCAGTGAAGATTCTGGTTGTGTCACCTATTATGAGGCTTGCTGCTGCCTAAACCCACAAGGTTTCACCTCAAAATTCTGCCTCAATACCTGTGACTTTCTAACCAGACATGATAATAATTCACCCATGTTAGATCTATGATCCTCCTAGTTAATAAGCAGTTAATAAGTGATAATAAGCAGGTAAGTCTGATCTCCAGTGTGTTATACTGTATATTCTAACAGACAGCAAAACAGACAGATAGGCAGAGCAGTGTGTAAAACACCAAGCCAAAGCAGAAGACAGTCCTCTGTGAATAAATCAGGAGAATATTAAATTACTGTTTGAAAGGTAAATAAAGTGGCCTGTGGCATGTCTCCCACATTCAGAGATGGACTGTGTTTTCAGAGTCAAAATGACAATGAATCTGGCTCAGATCTGCTGAAAGTGAATGTGTGCACTACTGCGAGCCCTCCTGCTCATAACACAGTATTTCATTATGTCCGTACACATGGCTAATGCTGTTTATTTTACCATGGTTCACCAGAGAGATTGCTACACAGCACAGACCAAGATACCCACTGCCTGCACAGTGTCCTTGTTCTACATCTGAACTGGCTCAATTAAAATAGGGTTTAAATTAAAGGTTTATAATCACATTGCATTTTTTAAAATAATTTTACTATCTGTCATGGGTATTATTACAGGCATCTCTGTGCTAAGTCACACAAAGATTTTTACTGTGCTAAAATGACAGGGCATCCACAACCAAACCATTTTAGGCAAGCACCTACATTGTAGAGCTAGAATTAACCTGCATTACAGAGCAATTTGCCCATGGGTTATTCATTACAATCAAATGAACAGAGTACCCCGATCTTTACATATTCACATTTGAGTAGATCAAACAGTAATTGAGTCTCTAACTCAAACAGCCAAAGATTACATCATACTGATTTAAATCAAGGCCAAGCAGGAGAAAGATAACACATTTTTTAAAACTGATAATTAAAGCCAAAGGCAAGAGTATGGAGCTGTCTTATTGATGAAGCGAGGTTAAAAAGTCTGTCTTATGTTGTTAAACAATAGATGTATTAAAATCTTTTGGTCAGATACATGCACGGGCAAAACAAGTGCAGTCGCAGGTCATGAGTCCTGCCCTATGAAACAAAATCCAGAGCAGTCCAGCGTCGGCTCATCAGACACTACACCGCATGCCTGTTGACATTGATGTGATCTTATGCGATACTCCAGATTCTTACACAAAAGGTGAGCAATAGTGCAATAACAGCATGTTAGAAAACATCACAACCAGTCAACAACAGACAATAGCTTTAAAGAGGCAATCTGTAACTACATTAACTGCAGCTCATTAGGAGACCTACAATAACAAGCAACCCGATGACAAACGCAAAACCTCTTTCTGAAGTTCAAGTGATGCTGCTGCTCCAGCACAGTTATGAATACCATTTTAAACGGCTGATTTGTCACATTTTTATATATTTAATTTCACAGCGATGAGACAATATAACAAATGTTGATTAGCAAGCATTGCTGATGACACAGCTATCACGAAGACCCGACGTGATTAATCAAATCGATGCAAATTGTTGGAATAACATTATTTAAAATAAGCATTAGATCAATTTGTTAAATGCCTCTCAGAATAATAATAATGACAAAGAGATTCAGTAATTCTGTTTAATCAGTTGAAATGTTGGGTGACTATTATATTATAATTTTTAATTAAATAAAATTACATTTACATGCGATTGACTGAAAAATACTATTAATGTATTTATGGTGGCAATCAGCTGGATCTGACTTCTGCATACTGTACGCAGTTCACCGAACGTGCTGGCCCCACCCAAAACACATCGCCCCCACTGCTTAACAAAACAGCAGCAGAAATCATTATGACCAGACGCTGTGCTGTTTTAATCCTGTTTCATACTGTAAGAGGGACATCACTAAAGACTCAAATTAAATATGAATGCATGTGGTGTCTGTAGATGAAACAGTCATGGTCACTATATAGTGAGTCTACAGCATTAAAGAATTTGATTGGTTCCAGATATTTCATAGTGCTCCCATCACAGATACAGTAGCAGCTGCTGTGAGGGAACTGGGGGCTGTTGCCAGACGGAATATCACAGGTGGGTAGGGGGCTATGTATTACAACTGCTGTTTTAGACAGCAGGAACGGAGGACAGCTACTTAGCAAAATTAGATTTACTAAAGGGAGACTTTATTGTTTCTAAAGGTCATTTGCTTGTTATCTCATCGTGGCCTTTGGTGCTCTTTCCCGCATTATCATCAAAAAGGCAGTTTTGGCTGCTGCAAAATACAGCATGTCCTTATAGACATTTGGGTGGTTCAAACTTTCAAGCTGTTAACATTCTCCCCACCCTGACAACAGTTTAGTGAAAAAATTCAATTTCATTTCATTTGCCTTGGAGAAGTTTGATGGGTGGTCACTATTACCTCAGTGTATGCAAAAGAGCAGCCTGGATATTCAGTTAGAAATAACTAGGATTGGGAAACAGTGTTTGGGAAACTGTGCTTGTCAAATTGTCCTACTACAGCGCAGAAGGACAGTAACATCTATTGTCAAAACAGATTACATTAAGTTAAGTAGCTAGCTAGTTTAATACACCACTCATTTACTCGACTTTTAAATTTAGTTATAGTAAACACTTGAAATATCAGCAGTCATACAGAATTCAAATACTTACGTTTTATCCAACCACGTACAAAATGCCACATAACGCTTGCGGCGAGCCGGCGTTTTCAATACATTTTACAGTCAAACAGCAAGCTGTGGTCGGTGGCGTTGTCAGTGACGCGGAGAGCGCGTACGACCCCAAACTGCAGCATTTGCTTGTTATCGATATTGGCCAATATTGGCCACTGCAGTGGAAACGTTGGGTGAGCAGGCGACCGTAGTACATCTAGAAAGGTAAGGTTAAATGTTATAACTTAAGTTTCGTTTCCCCCCCCAAAATAACAAAACAGTTTCATCAAGGGTTTGAGAACGTTCATTTTCCGTAGATAAGGAAAAATATCCGTGTTTCTTTCTGCGTCAAAACACCTCTACTGACAGACTCGTTACCCTAAAACATACAGTGCGACCGGCTACAGACTGATTCTGTAACGACTGACACTTTCAAACCAACTCGTTTAAGTAAATCAAAAGCGACAGCAAACAGCAGTTTCATAGAGAGAGAATTGCTTATGTGCATTTCTGAAAAATTAAGTGACTACGTGAACTAAGACTAATCTCAGCGTGTAATTATACACATGAAGAGTTTCGTTGTGATAAGTGGTATTTTATATAAATGAATAAACGAATGAGTTAATTAAATATTTTGTGTAGTTAAGACAATTATTGGATTCCGTTTATACCATTTAAACGCACTTTTTTTGAAAAACTAAATTTGTCTCTGATTTGTTATATCTGCTCTGTTAATATTTGAAATCATGACAATTTGGCAACAGACTGCTGAATGCCGCATCATCATTTTCTACACAAACATCTTCGTCAGAATTCTTACGATTTCCATAGCGGCAAATAATTTTGTGGTCTTCCGTAAGGATTTCAAAAGATGAGGGTGAGTAAATGATGGCGTGAACTATTCCTTTTGTTTTGTGTAAGACACGATAAGAAAGTAAATGTTGAAAAGTAGTTTTGTGTGTTTGTACGGAGTGTTCATTGGAGAAGGTGTTCAGTTTGAGACCAGGCTAACAAAGCAACATGAAGGTTATGCTGTACGTTATTAGCATAATTAAAGATTACATTTGACATGCTAAAATACTCCTGTACTCTAGGCCTTGAACACTACTAGAATAGTTAACTACAAGAGATTCAGATCAACTAGTTTGGCATATTTAATTTAATTGCATTTTACTAAATACAGTATTTGTCTACTTATTTGCAAGTGCTGTCGGGGTTGTTTTAGCACCCAGTTCCCTGAAGGAATGTTTACTGCTTCCCACAAGCAGTGATAGGGTAACATTGATGGTGCTGAGTTTTGTGACCAAAACGAATTATATGAATTATGAGCCTAATTTACACAGAAAGGAGGTTGTTTGCTTTTAATTGGTTGATAATTACCTCATTTAAATACGTATGGCGCGGTGCTAATACAGCACATTTGGCACCTGGTTAAACTGGTTTGTGAGTGGTTAGGGAACTCAAACTTTTACAAGGGAAACCCATATGCTGAAGTTGCTGTTTATTTTCCTCAAGGCATGTGAATAAAGTTTACAAAGCACATTTGAAGCAGTATAGTCAACCAACCTATTTTCATGGTGTGATTCAACTGTCCATAAAGTTCAACCAAAGATATACTGTACATATGTTTGTGTACACGCACATAGACACATACGTCATAAGCATCAGGAAACAGGAGTACCAATCAGAAATCAGCATAATAGGATCGTACAGTAATTAGCACAGCTGACAGATGTCTTTAAGAAAAAGGTAAGCCACATATGAATGAATGGAGTCATTTGGCACATGAGGGGTGGGTGGCCGCGTGATACCCCACTAAGGAAATATGGCCTGGCATGGCCCCTCACTTCAGCTTCTTAGCCCTTCTGCTACTTTGAGCTGAGCTCTTCCGGGGGTAACAGCTGCTGTCCCTGGGGGTGTTATGGTTCTGTAATGAGAGCACGTTTGTGTGTGTGTGTCTATGACTGCACAACTAAAGTGGGCCAGAGATGGCAGCCAAACACAAGCTCAAAGCCCCGCGGTGCCGAATTCAAGAAGGCGGAATAACAGCCCAGCCTGAGGCCTGGCGGTCTGTCCTCCTGCTTTTCCCCTTCTTCCTTTCTTCTTATTCTGTTTCTCAGCTGTTCATTAGCTGGCCATTGAGAAGAAGCAATAGGTGATGGTGCTTCACTCTGGCCAGTGCGAGCTGGTACGGAATTGATCTTACCGTACCGGTGTGTAACTTTCTGTGCCAGCATGGGGATGAATGAATAATGTATCTGTGGTAGCATCGCTCAGGAAACAATTGTGATGATTAATATTTATGGCATGGAGGTTCAAATGGTATTGAGAATCGCTTTACAGTCTTTGGAGAGCCGAAACGCCACCAGCAAACTAATAGCCTGTGACACCTAAAAAAAGTTTTGTATGTTGGTATTTGTAAAAAAAAAAAAGGGAGAAAAATGGCACACAGCAGTTTAGTTTGTCTACTTCAGGAACAAATTGTTCGTGTGTGAGCGAGAGAGGCTCAAAGCGTGTGAACTCGTGTGTGTATTTCTGTGCGTGTGTAAGCAAGGGAGGGCAAGAGAGCCTGCAGCACGCAGCCCTCTCTTAGCATGCTTCCAAATGCCAACATCAGAACTGTTTTGAGCAGAAGCACTGCAAATTTACCCACAGGACTTCAAAACATCTCTGAAATCTGCTGAACCCGAAATCTCTGCAACTTCACTGATTTATCAGAGGGGCTGACTAATATTGTTGTATTATTTTTCTTCTCTTTTGTGCCCTTAGTCCTGTCAGGTGGACCGTAACCACACCGGTTTTCCTGCTGTATGTTATGGCAAGGGATTTCATAGCTTAGTGAACTGCATATATAGTATGAATACTCTTGTGAGTCTTTAATATTGTTGAAGGTGAAACACAAGACATCAGTGCTATGTGCTGACAACACAAAGCAGAGGAGAGCTAAAAATGTTTGAGCGGAGAACAGCCACATCACGCTGAGGGCAGCAACTTCACCAGCTTTTATCGAATATATAATAAATTATGATAATAATATTATATTATATAATAATTCTATATAATATGTTGTGTGTAAAAATAGCAAAATTGGTACTAAATGAGCATGAACTTAAAATAACCCCGGTTTACTTTCTCACTACACATATATGTTTGGGTATTGGTTACATAGCAAACATGTAAATGCATTAATTCTTATTGTGACTAATGAGATTAATTCTGATGTTTTTCCTTGTCCCTTCAATGGCTCCGCCCTTCTCTGGCTCATCTGTTTACTTGTTTTTTTCTTGTACCCTCTGAAATCATGTTGAAGTCTGTTAAGTATTGCCCAATATGCTCTACCATCAGTTTCTTTATATGGGACAACCGGGTAACTGAAGTCTTATAGAGATGCGTTTTCTGATGACATCGCTAAACGTCTATACTAATGACTTTGTAGTCTTGCCCTGGGGTAGCGCTGTTCCTGTTCTTATGTAATGATTTACATATTTAGCTATGGTTGTTATTGCTTTAGCAGCTGGCCAAGTTGTGTTTTACACAATAAATGAGAGTGAATGGAGCGTTGATGGTACTATCCTTTTATTCATTTAAATTTAGCATCACGTCTAACACACGCTTGTTTTAAGCGCTGTCCAAGCTTTGTTTAGGGCTGTAAACTTGACTGAACTGACTTCACTGAACGCTAATTCCCAGTTGTACATTAGGACTAGCAGTGTTGTTGTGGTGTTACTTTCATAAATGATTTTGTTATAAGATGTATGCCATTTATATTAAACAGACAGTTTGATTTGAAACAGACATATCACAAAATGAACAGCTAGCAACATCAAATACAGAGATAACCAACCTGGAATGTGTATCTCAAAAGCATTGTGAGCATAAATTGATCGTAGAGACCTTTGATGCCAACTGGTGCTACAATATACGTAATGAGACATACTTATATATACTTTTTTTAAACTGCATAGAGAAACACAGCCCTGGACTAAATATCCACAAATCTGGTGTCAAAAGTGGTGAGTTTCTAACTGAGATTTTTAAATTTGCATCTATACTACATACGCTACATACTGACACGCGATCCAACAGCGCTAAAACGGATGCGCACTGTGCATAGACTCACGGATGTATACACAAACACGACTGTGCCCAAGGTTCCCAGCTGGTGACTGAATGTGCCTCGCCAAAACCATTGAGCTCACCGAGATCAGTCGGGATTATGAGTGATTCCTTTCTCCAGGCTAGCTGCAGGTCTGTCAAAACCTCATCTCCATGTACATCTTAACATATGCATGGCTTATCCTCCAGGGCTCATCCACACAACCGTGTCTCAATTTTCCACGCAAGCAGGAACACAGCCACCCCAGCCTGCGTTGACTGATTGCTCATCACCGTACAGTTTTGCCTCTTTGTGTTGTTTTCTGTGTAGATCAGACAAAGATTGTTTGTCTTACCTTCTGGAGATGCAGCTATTTCCACCACATGCTGCCTGATGCTTCATTCATCACAAAAACATCCTCTTGCTCCTTCTCTTCCTTTTTGTCTCTTTTTATTTCTTTATCTCCTCTGCTGTTCTTTGTTGTTGGTCAAATCGTTGAGAGCGTTTCTCTATTTGTTTGTGCTGTATCTTCTGGATTCAGAATCAAAGTGGAAACATGGGTAGCGATTAGGTGCCTTGAGGACGAATCAGCCGGCAAATTTACCCCCTTTTCTTTTCTCTCCTGTCAGACACGCTCTAACTCAAGACTACAATATGAGAGAGAGAGGGATGTTGGCAAGACCCCACAGCGATGGTGTGGTAATTTGCTTGGTGGTCTTTCTCCGTTCGACTCTTTTCTCCTTTCCGTTCAGTGTTGGGGCTGTAACTCAGTCTGCCTGTCAGAACACATGGAGACACATCAGTGAATGTGTTTATGTGGCTCAAACGTAGCCTCTTCACAGAGGCAGAGACCCCCCCTCCTCGCTTAAGATGTGCTCACTAATGGCATGTACCATTATGGCTGAGAGCAGGGTGGGCTGTGAGAGAGTGGGGGAAGAGAGAGGGAGAGAGAGAGAGAAAGAGTGAGGGGGCAGGAGGGGAGAGAGATTTGGAGGAGGGATTGGGTGGATAGTAAGGCTGTCGTGTGTGTGTTTATGTAGATGTATTACTGTGTTTCCCTTGTTAATATGCATAGCAGAAAGTGAACTATATTATATACTGTATATATTAAACTTTATATATTAAAAATCTCTTTAAGGGCATGTTCTTTTAAATTGTTATTCTTTAATCTTATAGAACTAACTCTTTTCATTCAAACAGTATAGATTTGCTATAGTAGTATAGATCAGTATAAATCTGCTAATGAACAGATGCATATTTCATACTGTACATGCTAAGGTTGTAATGTCTCTTATATTTTTTTGTTATACTTTTGAAGACAAAACAGTAAAGATGTTTAGTATAAGCAATTTATTGGTCACCAGCCATAACATAAAACAAATTATTGGCTTGTCTGTGTCAGCTAGTTTTTTATACATTTATTTTTATATTATATTACTGTGATACGTTAAGATGCTGTCACTGCTATTCTTTGAATTATTACCCAATAATGTACAGCAAACAAATAGTTATCTTTTATACTCACATCCACAGTCCAAGAGTGACTGTATAGCATGTCGTTGTATTACGGCATCTCTACCCATCCTCCCCTTCTAAAACAATAGGACCTTTCCATCTGGGTTCATTTCAAAAAGCCTAGCAACACTCTGGAATCACCTGGGAATATTAAACATACGGATATATGGCCATTGGAATCGCCACATGAACAGATGGATTGCTGTCAAATCTGGGGTCTGCACATGCCAGCGTCACGTCTGACTCTGTGCTTCAAAAACCTTCATATTGTGTTGAAAACGAATGATTTGCATGCTTATGTAACATATAGGCAACGTTATTTAAGCTCTCAATCATTAATCATCTAATAATTAATCTGTCCACTGCTTAGCTTTGATGAAACATCAAGCGTTCTGTGTTTTACATCTGATGGTATCAGACCGCATTTGGGATTTATGTCACGTATATGTTTCAGTACGTCTGCGCCAGTTGATCTTAATTGAGAGTGATTCAATAAACCTGAATGTGTTTAAGCTGACATGGATGTCAATTAATGTCATACATTTCAGGTGTACAGAGATTCTAATGGCTTTTCCATAGGATACCAATGTTCAGGCCTGGTAGGGTTGATTTTTTTGGATAAATATGTTCACAGAGAAAGAAATTTATACACGCTGCCTAATGTAATGAACCAGCCCAGTGGTGAGAGAACAATCAGAGCTCTTGGAGTAATACAGTGGTGAGACATTTTAAATAAACATAAGTTTGTGGTGTATCACCCGCTGACAGGATGAGAGTCAGTGTTTGTGTAGCCACACTCAGTGGAAGAGAAATTATTCAAGTGCGACACAGGATGATTGTCACCGAATGATGTTGGCCGCTGAGGTCAGTCAGCGGTACAGAGAGAACCAGTGAGAATTCAGAATGCAAACAAAAAATTCACTAATAAACATAAAACAAAATAGAAGTTTTGTACTTTAAAGTCGAATAAATCTGAATTTGCTATCCGTTTTTCTTCCATATTGTGACAAACCCGTGTGTTGATACTTTTTATTTTAATATTATCAACATCTCATCTGTGGCTGTCCAAAACAAATTCACATTGTTCTTATAAACAGGGTAGTTTGAGTATAGAAAACAAAGTTCTGAGGTGGAAAATGAAAATTCTCCTCTTCACCCTTAATGTGCTTGATGCTACGCTAGCTGTATGTGGTTTTTACATGACAGGTGGTTGGAGGGGCGGGGCTAACAGCCGCGTGGCATTGCATACATCAGCAGAGAAGAGAAACCGTTTCAGGGGAAAACTTATTGATTAAAAATAAAACAAAAAGATAAAAAAAACAAAAAACAAATCATTTTAAAGAAATGCATTAAATAAAAAGGCTCAGTTTTGATTTCGTGAATATTGACTTAACATTTGATTCTGTGGTAATCACTGGGTTAGTTTGATGGCTTTTTGTAAATTGTATAATTTAAGGATTTTCTAAAACATTAAAACCTGTCTGTATTTAAGTCTAATGCAGTTTTCTTTAATGTGTTGACGTATGTGCCACTGAAAAAATAAGTTGGGCTTTACATAATGAATGGCTTGCAGGGACGAAGGTTTAGTTCGAACCCCTCAGTGTTGAAGTGTGAGCCGTACAAAACCACCTCCACCCACCCAGAGACTCCCCTCTGGGGGGTTGGCCTTTTTTTGTTTTTTTCTTAAAAAGCCAGTAGCCTTGAGTTTACGTCACAGCCATCAACATGATTTGCCACTTGACACTGTTAGGTATAATGGGGAAGACTCAATTTCCCTTTATAGAGTATTTTACTGGACAAAATAAATGAGTGCCATAAAAATATTGCCTCAAAGCTCAAACAGACATGAACTAAAACCACAAAACTCAAAATAAAGATGTCGTAAAGATAAGCTCATTCCTTTCTTCCTTGTACCGCTTCAGCTTCAAAATGTCCCAAAACATTTTTTCTTGATGCACAATTTAGAAGTTTCTGATGGAGAACAGATAAAGGCATTAGGAATCACAGAAGGAGGAGGTGATGTTACTGGAACAGATGAAAACTAACTGAAGCACGAGCTCTGATCCCGCAGTTGCATGTTACATTCAGCTGAAAGGTGTTATGCAGTATTTTGAGGATGACACTGGCGTGGCTTTTGAACCATCTCAGTGTGAGTCAAAATCTGTGCTCATCAAAGCACCTTAGCCATAAATGTCACTGTGAATCATTTGTGAAAAATAAAAGTGATGAATCTTGCACTACACAGATTATTTCCAAGCACATACTTTTTGGAACGAGAATGCCCCTCCCTCTAATGTTTCTTACAGTCAAATAGCCAATACAAATTATGCTTTGTGGCTGTGACGTAATGTGTCTTGTGTAACATGTCTTGTGTCATTCCATTATACAGAATCTGGACATTCATTTTACTAAAAACTGGACTGAGGAACATCTAAAACATGTCAATATACAAAATGTTGTATAACTGTGGTGGATGGTAGGGACATGGCTATGCTTGATCGCAATAGCCACACACAACTCTTTAAGAGTAAATTTTATATTTATCAATGTTAAAAATACAAGCCATTTGTATTCGTCTCTAACCAACACACTTATCTTTCCTCTTTATGCAAAATACATCCTTGTGTCCATAAATGACGTTTATGCCAATTATTGCTATCTAGCAGCGCAAACAATAAATATAACAATATAATTCAGGCTTTTTAAGACTGGCCTTTATCCAGTTAATAGTTAATTAGACCAGTCAGGTCTAATGAACGATAAAGCTGATTTATGCAAAGCAGAGGTGATTTTGCTTTCACTCCGCCCACGTGCCGGTGGCATATTTCCCCCTTTCAGTTCACAAAAAGCAGCAGGGTACAAAATGACACGAGTCTATGCATGTGAGCTGTGATATGATTCACACCACTATTGCTTTGCTGCAGTAATCCAAACGTGATATACAGCTGCTGGAGGCATGTGTGAAACAGGAAGTAGAGGCATAAACAGACATGTGGGAGCTCTGATAGAGTTAAAACCTGCCCCGTGCATGACGCGATTAGGGGCCTATCGGAACAACTCCTGTGTCAAAATGAAGGGATGAATGAGCCAGTTTGTGTAGAATATAAGGTGTTGTGATGATGCACGGACAGGTATGAGAGTCAGTAATAGCCCATGTGATGGTTTCTCAGTGTCTTTGGCCTTGAGGTTATAGACTCTTTATTATTATGGATCGAGTGTCTTTTCAATGGACCTTCACTGTCTATCACAGCTTGAGGAAAGGAGTGACGGCCAATCGCATGTAAAATAACTTGCGAAGGGACAAAAGATGTGAAGTTTCTGTGTTGCTGCTTAAAGATGGGCAATTTAGGAGAAAAGCATAAGCTTTGAAATATAAGATACTGCCTTTCTACAATGCATATGAGGGCAATGCAAATACGTAGTTTTTACATAGTTCATAGAAAGGCAAGTTATTGCATATAGACCAATTGGACAAACTTTTATGGTCCTGCATCTTTCACAGGCGAAATTTAATTCCAGTATAGTTTCAAGTGTGCTGTCTATTTGGAAATTATATACAAACATTCTCAGAATGGAGAAGCTATTGGATGTACATGGTTTGAATGGCACTGAGGTCTGTTCCAAAAGGTGTTTGCTTTGCTTTGAGTGTGGCTCTAAGGCTTGTTTGTCACTGCATGCATAAGTGATTTATTTCGATTCCTATATTCACATGATAAACATCCACACTCCTGTGTAAACACTGCGGTGCTGTTTAGTGAAGAGGTGTAGCTTGAAACAGAGTTCCGGCACTGAGCCTATTTCTGCTCCGTATAATGTGCTGAAATCAGCAGAAATTATGGTGAAACACTCGGTGCAACTATTTGTCAATATGATCTTTTGAAGTATAGGCTTTTATGAAGCGACATAAAGAATGGCCGGAGCTACTCGCTCATTATTTAAAGAAAATATGTCTGTCAGGCTCAATTTACGGTGAGTGCAGTGATCGGCACACAAACAGCACTTTTTATTTAGTTAATCTAGTTGATTTAAGATGTTCATATTTACACTTTAGAGTTTAGGTTCTAAAAACAGTAATTACAGTTTGGACGTAAATGTGACGCCACCTTTTCTCAAAAAAATGAGATTTTATGATGATGGACCCCATCAAACATTCTACTGACTGTATGTGACCAAGTGCATATTAACTTATTCTACCAACCTTAACCGTACAGTCTACTAATACTCTAATATTCGAAGAGTTAATTGACATGTAGTTGCACAATTATCTATGGTTAGTTGAATGTCTATATTAAACTAAAGTGCAATGCCATTCTTTCTCCCTTACTATTATAAATTATATAATGTATTATTATCTTATCAGATTTATTACAGTAAGTGGAATCAAAATTGAACCCATAATGAAATTAGGAAGTTCCCTATATTGTGATGCTCATCTATATCTGTCATCCTAAATGACTAATATTAGGAAAAACAGCATCAAGTGCGATTCTAAACACAGAAGAACATAATAACAGAAATATGAAAAGCTAATCCTCAGCTTTAGATGCTAGGCTATAGATTTAAAGCTCCAGAGCATCAGAGTACTCCAACAGAAAAATATGAGCGTGCTAAGATGCAAAAAAAGACAGAAGATCAAGGACAACTCCAACTACTGAAGAATAATAAAGGCAGACGAAGTAAAGCAATGGAAACTGCTGAACAAAGACTAAACGCAGCCAGACTAAAGAAGCAGAAATACCAAAGAAGCAGAAGCTAAAAGAATAGGAAATACTGGAAAGATTATATGGAATATTATGTATTACAATGTAGGCTCTGTGAGAGCCCTGTGGCCAGGCAAAACTGGCAACAAGCCTGTGATTGTAATCATACAGAAGGAGAATACAGTGTTATTAATGACAGCTGTTGGAGCTTTTAGATGTTCTTGGGTATCATTTAATCAAAACAAAAACCATAGAACAGCAATTTCACTGTTGCATTTCGTATTTGCAGTTCGTATTTAGAATGGTCACAAATCTACAGTCTCCTTCTACTCCTCTCACTCTGTGTGTATCAGATATGTTACTATAGAAACAACTGAACGAGATGCACACCCAGCCTGACTGTAAATAAAATAATTTCGCACAAACCACTTATTTAAGCTGACAAAACAACAACGTTTCAGTCAGAGGCAAACTGTGAGTAAAGCAGCTCCACTTTTAAAAAATTCACAGTGTTGAGAGACTGAGCCAAGCCTTTCAGAGAGGAAAAACTGTGATGTCATTGTCTAGTTCAAAAAATACACATACTTTGGGTTCCAGACAGCATACATTTAAATGATTCAGTGAATAGACGATAAAAACACATGTAGAATTTATATAATTTCTATGATGGTTAGAATTACATAACGATCATGCATACAGGATCCTACATTTGCAGTCTATAGATGATGCGTGTGTCTGTTTTCTTTCTTTTTAATCTAACAAAAACAATTACAAAGGCACATGTCAGCTCCTCTCTGCTTTGTTTATGTCTTAGGGTTTATGGGGCAATGAACCTTCTTGCCCTACTCATTTGAGGAAAAAGACAAACATACAGGAAAAGAGAGAAATTGAGGAAGCACAAGAGAGAGAGAGAGAAAAAGAGAGATTATTAAATCTAACCAAAATCATTTAAACGGCCAATCACACTAATGATGATCACCCTTGACAGTTTGAACTGCTGATTATCCTGAAGTTTTCAGAATGAAGCACTAAGTGATGAGCTTTGCTAATCGCGCTTTAGAAGTATGAAACAGAATGGCAAGGACAATCATTAGAGCAGTGAACAATAATAATAATATTTATCTAGAGGGAAAACAGTAATATTACTGGGGAAAACAGTAATATTAATATACTGTTTCATACTTGTGTTTACCAAACACAATGATCTAAAATGTACTATAAAGCTTTATATACCATATTGTAACAAGCCACCTCCTTTAATTTTCTGTTTCAATGAAACATTTAACAACACTGCATATTGGCTCATTTCTATGAAACTTCATCAAAATAATTTATTCTATTCAATTTCAGATGACAAGTAAACACCCTCGGTATTTATCTTGTAAACTGTACTGAATTACCCAGAATTCATTAGCTCCCCAGTAATTACAAGTCCCGCTATGGAGCAATACAGCTGCAGCAAGATTTTTTTATTATTCATTGTGTTTATCTTTTACTTTCTTTTACAATTGCTTACATCTGCGTTCTTTATTTTCTTTTCCTTGTGTTCAACAAATAAAAGGAAACTTTACAATGACAAATTTGTCTGATTTTACAAACATTTTAGAAACATGCATCATCTCTTTATTTAACACGTTGTTTTGTTTAAATTTAAACTCTTATGTACCAAATATGTCTGACCATTATCAATATGGCATCCACAGGAGCCCGAAAACAAATCTGCTATTTTTATTTCCTATTTAAACTGTATTAAGTCGACTTACATGGTAAATGTTTAGCTTTTATTTTTTCCTGTAAGAAAATGGACATTTTACATCACATTATCCTTCCAGAACTTCAATTCATTCGGCTATGCATGCAATTTATTTGTTCATTATATGTTTAGTTGCCCTTCATGTGCAGTTGTTTTCAGTATAATGCTTTCAGTACTGATATTAGTGTCAACATTTCCCAAGCATTGGAAAACATACAGTGCTTGTGGATTGGTAATCCAAACCTGAGCCTCTTTCACAATAGAGAGAAGCAGACGTACGATTTCACAGTTTGATGTCTGACGTTCTTTTGTATTCACATTTAGTGTTTCGGAAAAACAACGAGTCAGTTTACGGATGGAGATGACACTGTTGCCATTTATTTTCTGAGCTCATTCAAATAAGCTTCTTAAATTAAAACATCATTGTAATGAAACTCTTCCTGGTAAAGCAGGTAGACTTTTTTTAGGTCTGGAAATGTGTCATAAAGGTCTGAGCTGTTAAGACTGAAACAGTAGCTTACTGAATCTGCTGGAGTTTGTAAGTTGTGAATGGTAGTAGATGTGAATGGAAAGTAGATTATGTACTGACAGGCTTTTACTGGATGTTTTTATGTGTCTCAAATCTGTTGTGTAGCAGTAATAAACTACAGAGGCCAGAAATGTATCTTGTAGTGGACAACTAGACATTACTGCAACTTGGATGTAATGCTTTTAATTGTTGCATTGTTGTTTTATCCCTGGCAACAAATGTAAGTGCTCTGCTTAATTTGATTTAGAAGTGATGAATCTGTTAGCAACTGTCAGGGGATGCTAGGGGGGGGTGGTGTAATAACTCTCTTACCTTTGATGGCTGAATCATGATAATTGCTGGCTAAGACACAGTCTCAAGGATGGAATTATGGGTAATGTGTGTAAATGATTTATGAAGATGTCTGAAGATTCAGAATATTTCTGATTGTTCTATACAGTTTTAAAATGCAGTTTTAAAATGTTTGACTTAACGTCTTACATTTTATTAACTGTTAAAAAACTGGGACTTGACAAAACTTTTGTTTTTGCAAGTATGACGTAAGTAATTTCTCTCACAGAAAAGTCTATAGAATGGGCCGTTAGCTGTTACTGACCAATCAAAGCTTAGAATTTCATTACTGAGGTATTCAATTGGTTCAACGCACTGTATAAATGCATATTACTGCAGATCTAAATAATAGCTTTGGTAATTCTCCTACACAACACCTGGGCATTATTATGATGAATTTATGCTTGCATATATACAATATTTCGGTTGTTCACAATACAGATCGATCTAAAGCAGAAGGTAGCCATGCAGGTGAACTTATTCATTATTAGAATGATTTATGATGTAGATGAAAACATACATGAGGTTTGGTGAGAGTGTTTCACAGGCATACATAGAAATGAACATCTGTGTTTTTCTCACAGAACCTTAGTAAAAATTATTAAGCATATTTGTTGCTGCATGTCGACCAACTCGGTTAATGTCTGTAATTGCAGGCTATTGTATTTTTCAACACCTTTTGTCATTTACTTTGTCCTTCATTAAATATCATAACTAAACATATTTTTTCACTGTGATGCTTGCTGATGCAAGCGTCCAGATCACATGACCTTCCACAACAGCCACATCCACACAATGGTCACACCCATTTTAGTAATAACTGCACAGATTCTGAACTCATTCGACTCGGTACATGACATCACAGGCATCCAGTTTTAATAATGTAGCTGGAGCTTGGCCTTGTTATTATATGTATTTGCATCATGCCTTTGGTTTTCATTTTGCACAATGTTATCATCATGTGCTACAGCTGTAAATCTATCTAATCAATAGCATGTTTGATATTCTGTGAGTTCTCTACATGTGTCATTTAGTGAAATGTTTGTTCAGCACACAGTTCCCTTACTGTATGAACAAAAGGCATATAGTCAGACAGATCAGTTGAGAACATCATTTATTTATTGAAAATGAATGACAGCTTTTATAATACGGCAAGCACTTTCAAAATGACATGTCCAGAAAAACAAAATGTGTACAATACATGAATAAATGGAGATTGGAGAGCATTAGTTGTTTGAAATTACATTTCCTCATGTGTTGAGGTTACATTGATTTAAGTCAGAGACAGATTACCTTAAGAACCGAGCCAAAAAGTTTCAGCATTTGAGCTGGTATGAAACCAGACGATCCATGTTATATTAGCATGATTTGAGCATGTTCTCAACATTATCATGTGTGCAACAGTGGAACATTTAAAAAATGTTACAGAATTTATAATGTTGATAATGATTAATGTTGTTAATTATTAATTAATTCATAATTATTAGTTAATTATTAACATTATATAATTATATAATGTTGAGTTATATAATGTAAACAGGCAATAACGTTCCTGGAACTTTCAAACAACGTTCTAAACATGTTTAAAACATTCTTACAACCTAAAATTGTTAGCTGGACTGACCTTTTGTTCAGCACACTTGATGATTGTGCATTTAGCCCCTTCATACACAGTGACATCACACAACTGGCTAATTATCAGAGGTGTTGCTGAGGGGATGATTACTGGATGAAGGGAATTTAGTTGAAAGGACGTGTAATTTATGTTTCAGTCCTTTGTACATGCACATCTTGACAGCAGTTCTCTGTTGTGTAAAATAAAGCTTATGGGAACAAGGGTGTGATTAATATCGCTTGTCCTATAATGGGTATTTATGAAGGACTTGCTGTGGGGGATATATCACGTCACATTCACTTTTATTTCACCAGTGGGTTTGACGAATCAGCCGTCTGAGGAGATGATGTCCTGTCAGATTTAAGTACAGTGGCTCATGAATTCTGCTTCAGGACACTTGTTTTTCTTCACCCACTCGTAAAGGAAGGAAATTACCTCAATCAATCATGTCAGAGGCCCAACTGAGACCAGACTTCATTAGGTCAACAGCTTGGACGACAGTCGTACTTATTTCCATTCGTTTCTTTTTGGCTTCCATCCTCATTCGGACCCCATAAACATCAAAGTTCCTATGCATGACATTGATCATGTGTTCATTTAAGTAGGAATAAACAAGAGCTTTGTGTCTGTTGTACAAGAGAACTCCTGCGTGTCTGTCTGTTACATGACTTCTTCAAATCTTCAAGTATGAAGAAGAAGGAACGGTTATTCAACGGCAACAGGTTGCCACCCAATTGGCTATTACACTAAAGAAATAAAGCCATTGGTCAAATACACATGTAAGTATAGCATACGCCCTAAAAACCCATAATACAAACCTTATGAGAAAATTCTCAAATGAACTAGCCATTTTCACAGTGACTCTGTGTTTTCATGTATTTTGAGTGTACCTCTCTCTCCCATTCTAGCTTTCTCTCTTCATTCTGTTCTCTCTGCTGGTGCCAGCATGAGATCTGCTCTGGGTGTGTTTTTGCTACTCTCCTTTCCAACAGCTTGACAGCAGGAAACTGACCGTCATTTTCCCGCTCAGTGAACAATTTCCCAACCTAATCCAAGCCCTGCCAGCTAAGCCCCGCGGGAGCTCTCATCTTTACCTTCAAATGCGGGTGTTTGGATGAGCTTATGTGGGTGTTCTTTGTGAGCGTCTCCTTCCACAATGAGGACTTTTCTTACATCTCTTTATGTATTTGTATTGCAATCAGGATAAGACAAAATTCTGATATAAAAATAGTCACAAATGTGCAATGATAGGAAGAAGAAGAATTTACCAAATTGCAATTGCAAGAAACTAAAAACTACGCCCTTCAGTATTTTGTTCCAAAACTGTTCCAATTTGATTTCCACTTACTTGAATTGAAATCCGAATACTAGGTTGCATTCTGTTTGCTGCCTCAGTTCAATCTCAAATCAATTTCAATAATTGAATTAGAATTAAAAGGCATTCTAAATTCAGTTCTGAATGGCACACAACCCTGGTTGCAATCTTGTGCCTTATAGTGGGATGCTGATTGTATTTTAAATTAAATGAAATTGATGGAACGGACCAAGAACAGTAGCCCTGTAGCTCAGTTGCGATAGCAGCTCAAAGGTTGTGGGTTCAATTCCCAAGGAAACACACAAAATGTATAACCTGAATGTACTGTAAGTCACTTTGGATAAAACCGTCCGCCAAACGCGTAAATGCAAATGCAGTCAACCAGATTACAGGTCTTCAAATGTAAGACCACCGCATTGAGAAAACTTATCTAAGATTTCTTTAAAAAAATACCTTTGCGACAGCTCACTAATCATCAGCAGGTTTGATGGCTCATTAGAGTTTGAGGATGTCATAGATCTGCGTGGAGTTGGAGCTCATTCTCTCTAAATGTGACAGATCTGCTGATGCGGCTAACTGGAAGCTCACACTTCAAGTACCGATATACAAAAATAGGTCAGTCTTCATCTAGTCCCTTCTTTCAACTGTCTTCAATAGCCTAATGAGCTCCTGTCTTTCAACTATACAGTGTTATTCACATGGGTTTTGGGACAGCTCCACCCACCCTACCTGTCATACTTGCATACTTGTGATGATGAGTTTTCAACGTTCTCCTCCCAATGCGAATTAAGACGTGCAGATAACTGCATTGTGCTGTTACAGACAACTGAGGTCACGTTATATTTAGAGAGCTGGTGTATTTAAAGTTTGCTTATTGACAACTCAGAGACCTTGGGGAACCAATCAATGAACTTTTTGCAGCCGTTCTGTGGAAGGAAAGCGAACATAATTCAGCAGAGATTTTGTGTGTTGGTCAAATTTCAGCGCTTACTGAGCGCTAGTGTTGCTTTCTATTAATAGATTGCGAATTAGTTTCCCATGAAATTTTTAAAGCAGACAGAAATCACATTTTTTATTGAAGAACTATTAGATATGTAAGGTAAGCTATGTAAATAAAACAGGCAGAGCGTGAATAAACAATTGCTTGTTATATTGAGTATTATATTAAAAATAAGAATGGCCAGTCCTGTTATTTATTATAGAATTAGCTTAATTAACCCTGTTCTGCAAGCGTCCCCTCTTTTGAAAAGTGGAACATTCCAAAACATGGTGACATCTTGGAAGTAGCATCATTTGAACCCTTGAACACTGTGATAAAAGACATTAAATAATATCCTACCATTTTGTCAATTTTAAGGTATAACACTCCAGAAGTACACAACCAATTTTATGCGCATCAAACACATCCTTTCACAGACAAAAACCCTTTTCTGTTTTTTTTGGGCTGGAAACGTCCAAGCCTTGTTTTGCAGCCCATCTCCCTGTTTCCACAAAGGCAACAGACCATATCTAGATCATTTTGTTTAGCTTATCAAAAAAGCAAGCAGCCATTTAACCTTTTAAGCTACATACTTTAAAGCATTTTCTGACACAAACAGGACTCGAAGTCTTTCTATTTGTTTAATTTTGAATCACCTTTGCCTCTTCTCCCATGTTACTTCAGCCACAAAATTAAATGATGGGATTAGCCTTCCAGTGCCACTATGGCTGGTTTGATCGTTTGAAATCTTGCTGTTCGTTTACCCATATCAGATTCAGATATCCCTTTCAGTTCAAAGAGGTGAAAAATATGCCATATCTCCTTCCTATTCACTTTATAATCAGAATTGTCTTATACTTAAAATGTTTCTGTGTTCTGTTTCTGGCAGGAGGCCAAGTTATGGATTGTCAAATGAGGGCTAATGGGGCTAATATAGCACAGTTTATTCCCCTACACATGATAGCTTTTCCCACATGCCCCTGAGAAGATAAAGGCTTGCCAGCGGATGCTAGCGGCCAAATGAAGACAGGAGCTGGGGGAAATAGTGATGTTAATGAAAGCATTTTGGACAAAATAGCATAAAGCTTCCTTATCGCAGTCGGGCGAGTCATGCGTTAGTGTGACTTTGCCCTTAGCGAGCGGCTCTTTTGCTTTCTCACTCGCAGATCAAAGTGTAGGATCCAGGAGACAAGCAGCTCTGCATACAGAGCTACGCAGGGCGGAGGCTGAATAAAACAGAAAGGAGAGATAACGCAGAGCACAGCTAAATGAAGACAATAGAGGATGAGTCCTATGCTTCAGCCAGAGCTTCGTAATTAAAGTGCAATGGCTTCGTTTGTCCTAATGCATTGTTGCCTAGTTGCCTGTTAGGGAAACGTAATGGGATGAAGGGGGGAGGGTCTCCTATACCTGTGTATTATATGAAATAAAAGGGTTTACTTCCAACAACGATGGGAAATTTGCTTTTATAAGTCCTTTGAAATATGAAGAGGGGTACAGAACTTGCATGAATAAAAGACAGACAATAGTGAATGAGTCTTTTACCTAGTCTGGTATGATATGACTGAGCTATGAATGGTTTCTAAAGCCTGGAAAGTTTTTCAAAAATGTATTTGTTGATTGAGAATATAACAAACAAACCTTTGAAATGAATGTTATACACATGCAA
>JAZGTJ010002355.1:23721-43158 GCA_036877575.1 Botia almorhae | reverse complement strand
TTTAATGAAACTCAAAATGGAAAAGTTAATTTAAAAAATAATAATTGCTATCAAAATGTATAAGCTGGGTGACTAAGTATTTAAAGTTGGGAGAAATTAAACATATGAAGTTAAATGCTATCAAAATGTATAAGCTGGTGACTAAGTATTTAAAGTTGGGAGAAATTAAACAAATGAAGTTAAATGCTATCAAAATGAATAAGCTGGGTGACTAAGTATTTAAAGTTGGGAGAAATTAAACAAATTAAGTTATATGCTATCAAAATGAATAAGCAGGGTAACTTGGGTATTTTAAGTAAGAAGAAAGTATTTTGCATGAGTACAACAAACTCAAAACTAGATGTTTCTGCTTACTTAAAATTGGAAATTTCATAACTTAAAAATTTGATGTAACTGATTACCTCAAATTTTTTGAACTTTGTCAACTTATTCAGGATTACAGTGTATAGAGAAAAGTTTTCTCCCTTTTGTATTTTCCAAAGCTCTCTTTAAAGCTAGATAGACACTTGTGAGGGCATTATTTCTGCTCTGCCTCTGTTATTAGTGAGTAGGAGTTAAAAGAGTCTGTTATTTGATTTGCCAAGAGAAGAAACATCATAAATGATCATATTTGCATCTCCTAAATGCAGACAAACAACCATTACAGAGAATCTAGCGTTTATACTGGGAAATGCTAATGCTGGACCCTGTAAAATAGATATCTGGATGAAATGGGTGCCTTTTCACTACAAAACTCTAAGAGGTTCAAAGAACTACACACACATTTGGTTTTACAGGCACAAGCATACATAGCAGACTGTCACAAGCCAATCAATAAAACATATTAAAACAGTCCAAAGTAATCTTAAGATTTAGTATTTTAGGTGGGCAGCATAAAACTCTCCAGCACACCATGAGCCTTTTAAATCTGTTGTAAAATAATTATTACATATGAAATTTGTAGTGATATATTATCACTACTAATAAGTCCTGGAGAACTCAGGGTATCTATAGAGTGTTGTGCTGTAGTACACAAACTAAAGAATCGTCTGTATAATGGGTGTATAAGGAGCTGTGGTGTTTGGGCATGTTTATAGTGTGCACTGTTTAAGGTGCTATATGGCTTAGGAACTAGTCATGCACAGGAACCCTACAGTACCTTGTTTATATTTGAGTAGCAATTCCCAGATGCCTCGGCGGGCATACGGATCAACTCCTGCGGTTGGCTCATCCAGAATAACCACACTGGATCCGCCCACAAACGCTATGGCAACAGACAACTTCCTTTGCATCCCACCTGTATGAGAACAACAGATATTTGACAACCAAAGTCTTAAATGAAATACAATCCTTATACAACAACTTGCATGTAAAATTCATGCATTAAATTCACAAACATAAAGTAGTTTAGAAAATGATCTCCTGTCTCCTGGACTGGTGATCCACACCTGAGAGATTCTTAACAAGATCCTTGCGTTTGTGAGGAAGACCCACATCTTTAATCATCTGATTAATTTCCTGCTGCACCTCTTCAGAGCTCCGCCCCTTCAGACAGGCGTAAAAATAAATGTGTTCCTCCACTGTCAAACTGACACAAACAAGCAACCATGACTACATAAATGGAAACAAAACACACAAAAACAAATACACACTGAACAAGAGAGAATATAAGAATAAAGGATATTAGAGTAGAGAAGAATAGAGGAGAATAAAAGAGAAAAGAACAGAGGAGAAGAAAACAGAGGAGAGCAGAATAGAGAAGAGGAGGAGAGGACAGTTGACGATAGGTGAAGAAGAGAAATAGGTGACAGGTGAATATAGGAGAACAGAGGAGAAGAGGAAAACAGAGGAGAATAGAAGAGAGGAGATAAGAGGAGAGGAAGAATAGAGTAGATTAGATTGGAGTTTTTACTCATTGAAGAGGACGTTGTGTTGTGGACACATTCCTAGATGTTTTCTAATTGTGTCCATGTCATTGCGGATGTCATAACCATTAATATAAGCCGTACCAGAGGTGGGAGCAAACAGACCCGTCAAAATCGACCTGATATAACATGAGAAATGATCATGAGATAAATTCACAATAAAACTGTTCACATTACTGATCCCAGTTGAATCGCTTCATCAGTGAAAGAATCAGTGTATCAGCAGCCATTTCCTAGCTAAAAATTTTGGATTGTAAGTATGTTTCCATAATGTTTCCATTAAGTAACAAAAAAATTTAAAACAGTATTTTGAAAGTTTGAAAGAACATTCAAAACATACAGTTTTTTAGGTGTTGTATTAGCGTTATTGCTTGTTTATAAAAAAGGTTCCCCATAACTACTTAAGAATAACATATTTGGTATATATGATACATAATGTAGAAAAACTTTCTACTAATGTTAGATGTTAGCTGGGTTTCCATTGAAGCTGCTGTAGGACTCACAGTCCTGATCTACACTGATTTTAGATCTGCTGCCTGTGGTCACTGCTGAAAATGCAGATGTGTATGAATAATGTATGTGTATTTATGTGTTTGTGTCTCTGTGTTTGCATGTGCATAATGTGTGTGTGTATGCATAATGTATATTTTATTTGCAAATACTGGGGGCAAATACTTTTCCAGAAGTGACATAAATCTGACAATATCTATTGTTTAGTTAGAGCAGTTATCTACTGCCTTATGATTTGGGTTGGTTTATAGTCATGATAATTAGTTTTGTATAAAGATGTTATGGTATGTAACTGTCATAAATTAAACTAACATGGTTGTAGTTTTTCCGGCACCATTGTGTCCCAGGAATGCTGTGATTTGATCCTGGTAGAAGTCCAAACTGAGTCCATCCACAGCCAGTTTATTGCCTGTTTTATAAACCTTTACCAGGTTCCGGATACACACACCTGCTTTCATCCCTTTCAGAGGCGTTTCCAAGTGTCCTACAGCAAACACACACACACCGTCATTAAGATAAAGAGCATTTCTTCACATTTGTATGTGTGTGTGTGTGTACAGCTCTGGAAAAAATTAAGAAACCACAACAAAATTCTCAGTTTCTCTGGTTTTACTTTTTATAGGTATGTCTTTAAATAAAATGAGCATGTTTGTTTTATTCTATAAATTACTTACAACATTTCTCCCAAATTCCAAATGAACATTTTGTCATTTAGAGCATTTATTTGGAACAGAGAAGTGAACAGTAAAACATTTGCAATAAAAGACATCAGATAATACAAAGAAAACAAATTTAAAGTTCATACTAATTTTTAAACACAATACTAATGTTACCTTTAGAAGAGTTCAAAAATCACTATTTGGTGTAATAACACTGGTTTTAAATCACAGATTTCATGTGTTTTGGCATGCAACAGTTTTTCACATTGCTGTTGGGTGACTTTATGCCATTCCTGGAGCAAAAATACGGGGTTCAGGTCTTGAGATTGGGCTGGCCATGACAGGGTCCTGATCTGGTGATCCTCCATCCAAACCTTAATTGATCTGGCTGTGTGGCATGAAGGATTGTCCTGCTGAAGAAACAATCCTCACAGTTGTGGAAAATTGTCAAAGCAGAAGGAAGCAAGTTTTCTTCCAGGACAACCATTTGTGGCTTGATTCACATGCCCTGCACAAAGACGAATTTGCCCAATTCCAGCCACGCTGAAGCACCCTGAGATCATCACAGATCCTCCACCATATTTCACTGTGGGTGTGATATAATGTGGCTTGTAGGCCTCTATTTAAACATTAGATGACCAGGTGTTGGGGAAAGCTGAAAATTGGACTCATTAGAGAAGATGACCTTGTCCTCTACCGACCAATCCTTATGGTCTTTTACAAACCTCACCCTGGCTTTTTTTGCTTCTCATTGATGAAGGGCTTATATCAGACCTTTTTCCAGGAGCCTGCTTCAACCTGCCCTTGCTGCACACTTCACTCCAGCTGCTATTTTCTATTCTTTGTGAAGTTCACCTGATGTTGTCCTATGGTTTTTGACTGACATTTGAATGAGTTGGTGGCCATCTTGTTCAGTTTAGAGTCATTTTTTGCTCTCTGGAGACAACAAAATCGGTCTATTGTTTTGTTGTCTCCAATGTCTCCAGCTTGACCTTGTTCTTATGAACCGGTGTCTTTGAAATTTTAGGGATGGAACAGTTATTATTTGATTTCACTTACTTTTGAGGTTACTAGCACTGTTTTTTGCCATCCAGCTGGTCCTATTGCAAAAAGATAGTGATGACTACAATCGTGTTTTCTCATTTTTATCGTTAATCACTTAATCAGCACTTCATTAGGCAAAATGAGATATGCCTGTGTTGGAATTCAACAAACACTGGAATGGTATGGCTACCATAAATATAGAGATGCTGTTTTAAAGAAAACAAGAAAAATTGGAGTGGTCTCTTAATTTTTTCCAGAGCTGTACATGTGTAAGTGTATGTGTATGTGTATACATGTGCATATGTGCATGTGTGTGTGGTACCGCTCTGCTCCTCCAGAGCTTTGAGTGGATCAGGTTCTGCATCAGAACCCACTAGAGTTCCACACCAGTACGAGGAAGTAAATGGAAAATACCAGGGTTTTGGAATACCATACTGCCCTAAAATAAGAGAAGCATTCAGATTTAAAGTTGATTGTGTTATACTATGGATCATCTGGATCAAAATAACTTTAAAAAACACACTGTCAAAGTGATTGTGTTCTACAGTGTAATTGTAATTTTATGAGTTTGCATGGCCATATAATCTTTTAGACATAAAAGGTAAACAAATTCAGTCTGAAGGAAGAGGTTTAAGTCTTTTAACTCTATTTAATTCTTATGGGACACTTTATTAATGGAAAAGATAATTAATAGATTAAATGGGAAACTGAAACCGAACATGGCAGGACTAGTTTTACGTCTAATTTCTAATGTTCAACAAGGCTTATGTCACATATTTCCTTCATTAAATATTTCATGCAAATAAATTTCTAATCTTCTTACAACAAACTTTGTTGATTAGACTTTATTGAGTCTGATTACTGGATGACAAACTCCCATGTGTCTGCTTTTAAAATCTGTACTACACAGTTATGTCAGTAATTTTGAGTACATATGTTTGATGCGCAAAGAGTTTTAACACTTGTTATTGTAACCATCATAATATAGTTATCAATCAAGCTATTGCCATATCACAGCATTAATGCAAATGTAATGTGTATTACCAGGTTTGCATTAAATTAAATTAGCATCATCTTGCATTGAAGCATGTTGATGAAATATGTACATATGAAATATTAATTTTAAAATTAATTTTATTTTTTTATGTGAATAAGCCTTTAGAATTAAACAGTCTTAAAACCTTTAAGACTTCAATGCAAATGTTAGTCTGAGCATATGAAATGAGAAACACTTTCTGCCAAGTCTGTGAAAGGTGTTGACAGTCTGTGTCTGTGTGGGGGGTTGTCAAATGTCAATGTGCTCATGGTTGTGATGTCATCAGGGCTGCAACATAATTTAACACAACCCCTGCAACATTATAAGCAACATACTGTAAGAACAATGTTCTTAGTTTTCATCACCCTGACCTGAGCCCTGGACACTAATACCATAGAGAGAATTAATATAAACATTTCATAGTACATTCATAAATCATCAATTTTACCTTCTACCTTTTGTTGAAGTGTTTCTTGGGTTTTATTGGAAAACCCTGTTATGTAGTTTATTAGTGTAATAATGTTATTAAGATTTCAGGGATCTCTGAATATTTAATTTTACAACCAGTCTGTGTTTAATCGCATGCTGCATTGTACAATTACCACTGAATTGTACCCTTGTCCTAACCTGAGTACCTATAACCTAACTGTTACCATATTACACAATGTGTGTAACTCCAGACTTACAGTCCTGCCATACAGTTTCATGCTCTTACAGTCCTGCCAAATCCCTTTATGCTCTTTTTAATTACATAACAAACCTTTTTTTAAAGGCAAATCAATACCTTATGTCCATTTGTATTTAGTAGCCATGTAATGAGTGGTGTCAGATGATCATTATAATAAAATATATACTGACAGAGCGGCCGGACACAATCTATTACTTTAAAAGAGCAAGAAAAATCCTGTTTTGAAACCAGGAAAGGTGATTTTTTTTCAGAAATATTTTTTGTGAAAGTGAAGTGGTGTAAAAATATTTATATAAATATATATTTCTGTGGAAGGTTCAGAACCATAAAATGTTATTTTAATCATTTAGTCCAAATACAATGATAAGATGTCCTACCTGCCTGTCAAACTATGTATATGTTCATGTGTTTTGGAGAAGGTGTGGCTTTGGACAGTGCTCTGAACAAAGGTTGGGATCTTATGCTTTTAATGTTAGCTTGATATTGCTAGCCTCTCCAAAATTGCCTTACCTACTTTCTAAGGGCCTCTTTTCTTTCTATACTTTCTGGTTCACTTGTATTTTTATTTTATTAGTGGATTTACATTTCAACACTCTTACCTGGAAAGACGTTCTCAATGTACCAGGTGAGAATCCAGTAAATCAGAGCATCAAACAGCATCATGAAGATGGAGACAATGAAGGAGTATCGGTCATTCTCCTGTGGACTAACCCTGATGTTACTCCACTGGATCCCCACACCCTGCTCCTCATAACGGGCAAAATTCTCACAGCCATATCCAAATGCCACACATGACAGTAAACTCTATCAGAAAGAGAGACAGAGAGGTCAGCGGTCTGTATCTGTGATTTATATAAATTTAAATGTTTCTCTCCTGTGTGTGTATTTATTCTGATATGAATGAGATCCCAGGAAAGTTCTGCCATGATCTACAATTTAAAAGTAAACTGTGTGTGTGTAGATGTGGACATTGCAGTATTGCTTACATTAATGTTTCTCCAGGTTAATTTATCTAGTTTAGACAGAGGCATCTGAATGCCAAGATGTGCACACACACACTCACAGGATATCATCCACACACTGCTGAACACAGCAAATCTCCTTGCGTGGGATAAAGGTCACTCTGATTGGTCACAATGACAGAAGTGCATCTGTTAGTCATTTAGTCTGTCTGTCTCTTTCTCAAAGGTTAAAAGTGCTTCTCCAGCGCTCTTCTCCTTAGGTGTGGGGTCATCGCAATCACTCTATTGACCATATTGAGTGTTCTCCAGATCTTTACAATGTTGTACAAATGTTTACAACCATGTATTCTCACTTTCACTCTGTAAATATGTATATTGGTGAGTGCTGCTGTCCTCAGTTGTACTGTTGTGTATGGTCCGTTCTGTAGTGTTATGTACTGGTTGTTTTGTATAGGTTGTTTTTGCACTTGTCTTTACTGCCTGCACATGTCTGCACTTTGTGACATTTTTGTGATGTTTGCACTGTTTTTTGTGATGTTTGCACTGTCTGCACAAGTCTGCACACATGGACTTATGTGGAACTGTGTGGCACAATGGTCCTGGAGGAACGTTGTTTCATTCCACTATGTACTGCACCTGCTATATATGGCTGAATGACAAAAATAAACTTCTGACTCACTGACTCATCTGGAGATCTGAACTCTGCACTCTTGTACCTTCAGACAAACAGAACTTGCCCTTCATTCGCTCTGCTTGATTTATTAATCTTAATTTGTATCTAAAACACATAAAAGCATCTATTCATTAGTTATGATATTAGTTATCAGATTCCCTCCTCTCATCCATTCACACATCTATTTTCCAGTCCTAATCTCTCCTTTTATATTATTTTCTTTCCTTCTGCTTCTTTTCTTCTCCTCTTCTATCCTCTCCTCCCCTTCTATTCCTCTCCTCTCTCATTCTCTTCCCTCCCATTGTTTTTCTTCTCTTTTGTTTTTTATCCTCTCCTCTCTTTAGTTATACAGCAAGTCTGCTGGTGTAGTGAAGACATGGATTCTTCGGGCTGGGGCATAGGTGTGCCGAATGTCTCACCGTGCCAAGCTTGGCGCCAAAGCCCAGGACATCCCTCCAGGCATAGCAGAGCACATGAGGCAGGTACAGCAGGAAATAGATGAGGCCCCCACAGGCAGCTGCCAGATTTGCTCGAGAGAAAAACACGCTGATGAAAAAGCACTGCATGACGGTGGCCGTGCAGAAGACCAGGAGGAAGACAAAGATCACAGAGGGGTCACTGTATCTCAAAACCTTTCCATACTGAGAGAAAGAAAGAAAGATAGAGGGTGAAAGAAAAATGATAAAACCAAATAGTTATCTGCTGTCAAACATTGATGAAGGACGATGATGAATTTGTCTGTGGGGTGTAAAGACATTAATTAAAGCCATCAACCATAACGGTTTGAAAGCTTTCTGGAGCCAATAATAATTGTTGAGTGTGAGTTTTCATGGATGCATCAGTAACGCAACCTGATAATTACAAAGCACAACAATGTACACTGAAAAGCCCACTCGTTCGAGAGGAGCTATTACATGTGTCAAAGCAGTGAAAGAGAGAGAAGCACTTGATTAAAGGACACGCTTTGTGATTGGATAAGCAGCGAGCAGCAGGATTCTGTGCACAAAATTGTGATACTTACACAGAGTCGCTCTGCTCACCACTGAACAGCAATTAATACACAGACAGTGAAGTTCACCTGCAACCAACTGATCTTGGATCACATTGAAATTCTACAACAGTGGTTTCCAATTTCTTATTTGTACTTGAAATGCGTGTTATTACTGCATATAATGCATATAATTACCATATACACATATGTATATGATTTGTTTAGTGAACAGAATGTGAGTTATATTAAATTATATCCTGACTCTATCCTGACATGACTAGACTGATGTGTGTTATAACGAAACAAGCATATCGAAATGATGAGATTCTGCATTATCGGCATGGAGCGGATATGTCGCCATGTTCGATGTAGTTCCTATTCGAGGGAACTCTGCGCTGCGTCAGGATTGACGCTATGGGGAAAGTGCGTCAAGCGTGCCCGACTCTGAACATGTGTAAAATCAGGCCTATTTATAGGTAGGTCAAAGTCATGTGACATGGCATTGCATGCCACAAAGCCTTTAAAAGGCACATGCAAAATACATAATCAGCTTTTTGTCTTCAGAAACCCCATTTGTTTGCATGTAGCCAGCAAAGAAGTGAGGGGAAAAGAGTGTGATTTAAAATTAAAAATAGTCCGAAAGAAAATATGACATCTAGGTGTTTTAAGAAGTGCGTGCCACCATGTCTGTGTTATATTACGCTGGATGACAGGCATCATATGTGTGTGTTTTGTCTCGAAGCAGAGCTCTTGTGCTCTTTGCCGAATCTGATGAGCACACGCCAGCTTTAGAAGCCCGCTCGTCAGTTTCTTCCGAGCTGAAAGATAGGCTCATACTGGCAGTATCAGATGAAGATCTGACTGCTGGCAGCTTCCTCTTTCTGTCGCATTTGAGGAACTGGCAGAGGATCTTTCTTCTGCTGTCAAAAAGCTGAGCCTTGATTGGCCGGATGAACGACAGCACACTAAAACATCTAAGTTGGATGATAGGTTTCTCCCTGTCACAATCTCCTGTTCTTTCCAGATCTTCACACTGAGGTGTTGAAGTCATGGAAGAACCCATATTCAGCTTGTGTGTTTACCCCAGCTACAAGCAATTATTCCTCCATCGAGGGTTTGCACGAGCACAGGTATGGGGTGATGCCTAGGGTTGAAGAGACGCTTGCGGGTTATCTCTCTCCCTCTATAGGTCGTCGTGGGGGAAACCTGCCTTGCCCTCCAAGTCCTTCAGGGTTACTTCCAATCTTGCGGGTAAGGCATATGTGGCAGCAGGTCAGGCTGGTGCATGGCGGTTTTACAGGTGTACCAGGCTGACCTGTTTAAAGACCTGGACCGAGGTGGGTGTTTAGAACCAGATGCGGTTCAGGAGTCCTCTAGATTCAGACGTGTGAGGTCTCATGGCGGCGGCAGCCAGTGTGATTCCGTTGGGTTTGCATGTTTCAGTCAGAACTGAAACATGACACCGTTTCAGTTCTGGCTAAAAATGAACGCGTTTTATCCCAAAATCCACAAACTAAGGATGATAAGGTTTACGCACAAAGGGCTTTGTACCCTTTCTATGTGGCTCAGACCCATCAGGGAATGGAGGCTCCATCCACAAGTGGTAGAGTCCATTTAGCAGAGGTATGGCTGAGCGGAAGTGAATTTGTTCACCTCTGAGGAGTCCTCTCTGGTTCAGCCAGAGAAGTGGCAGAGGTTACGCCTGTATGCATTTCCCCCAAAAGCCTTTTTCCCTGAGAGCTCCCAGTCCAGAGGGACCTTCTATCCCAAGCTCAGGGGTCAATCTTTGTGGTGCCTTTTAAAAGCTTTGTGGCATGCAATGCTACGTTATATGACCTTGAACTTGCCTATAAATAGGTCTGGTTTTACACGTGTTCAGACTCGGGTGCGCCTGAAGCACTTTCCCCATAGCGTCAAGCAGCGTCTCATTTAATATCTCAGGGAACCAGGTTACATACATAACCTGAGACATTTTTCATAAAGATATGTTTCCATTAAAACATGCCACACTGATAGCTAAATATGCTTTAAAATAGTAACTGTTTTCTTTCACAAATGTATCATTTCACTTAAAAAAGGCATTTTTTACCCCCTGAAGCCATAATGTTTAAGATGCATGGATGTACTTTTTAGAGCTTCGAAATCTTGGACACTATTCACTGCCATTTTAAATCTGAGAAGAGCCAAATTATTATTTAATATAACTCCAGTTCTGTTTGGCTAAAGGAAGAAAGTCATATACACCTAGGATGCCTTTAGGGTGAATAATAATAATATAATTATAGTTATAATTATAAATAATTATATATATATAAAATATAAATACATAATAGAAAATAAATAATTTTGGTAAGGGTCTACTTTAGCAGAAGGGTATCAGTCTGCAGTCCTGCAGGACCAATGTACTGCAGAGTGCCCATCCTGCTTCAACACACCAGTGTGTTATTTTACAGAAATTCTGAAGAAGACTTTTAACAGAGATTCTCTAGCTATATGCGATGATGAAAGACCAGTGTTGCCCTTCTAAAATTTAGCTGAATATAACACACTGGCCCAAGCCTTTTTCAATAGGTCATTTGGGAAGCACGATTAGAGCAGCTAAACATCTCTGATCCAGGTCCTTCAGATCACTTGGGTCCGGTGGACTACAGTGTTTGTGACACACAACGAATCACCTTCAGAATGACAGTAAGGAGAGCAGCACTGATGCTGAGGGGCACAGTACTGCTGATGGTCCAGCTCAGCCAGTAGGTGGAGCTCTTCAGGCCCATCATCCTCACAGTCTCTTTTAGACGCGCCTCCTTCTCCTGAACCACGCCCTTCACTATAAGCGCTACTGAGAAGATCCAGGCTAAGGTCATGTAGAGAGGCAGGGAGCGTGTCAGAGACCGCAGGAACCTAAACACACACACACGGGAACACCAGCCCTTTACTCAATGTTACACCAACACTGAGACATGCAAGGGCAATACACATACATCCCAGAACGGAGCACTTCAAGATAATCAAGTCATTTAAGCACAACTATACTACACTGTTAAGCGTTATTCTACATACACAGCTCCCAGTGTGGGTAAAACCTGACCCGTGGACACCATACTGCAAAGCCAAATTTACCAAATAACAAATTATCTATAACGCTGCTGCATGTAAACAAACTGTACAGAGCTCACTGTCAGTAAAGCCAGTAAAAGCTGACTCCAGATCAGCGTGTCATTCTACCAGACCTGTCTGCACTCTTTGACACATTACATCCCAAATCTCTGAAATGACACACTTTTCAAGGCCCATTTTGTGCATACGCAAGACTGACACTTAAAATATAAACGTTCTTGAAAGGTTCTTCACAGCGATGCCATAGAACAACAATTTTCAGTTCCTCAAAGATCTGTTTAGTCAAAGGTTCATTAAAAAATAATTACTTTTTTGTAGTCTAAAGAACCTTTTTTCACTACAAAGAAACTTCTGTACAACCGAAAGGTTCCATAGATGTTAAAGGTTCTTTATATAACATACATTGTTCTTCTATGGCATCGTGAAGCCTCTTTTTTAAGAGTGTGTGTCTCAGGCCCGTGGTCCTAACATCTTAATGATACACTACTTTAGGTGACCTACTGTGACTTTTAACAAACCGAACTGTGTGTAAATAATCAGATGTTCTGAAAGAAAAAACAGCTTTTAAAACAGTTTGAGTTCCGCCCTCAAGTTACACCACACTGATATTACACTGTAAGTTCTGCTCTAGTCTGCTGACATGCTGCAACTCTCTGTCATCCTATTGACTTCATAAAGAACACCAAACACAAGACTACTGACTGCACATGTCTAAACCAGACTAAAATCCATGACCTCACTTCCTTCTGTTCCTTACAGAACCCTCACAGCGAGAGAAAGAAGCTCTTTATCTCCATGCAGATGAACCCAGAAAATGCCATGGAAGCAACAAAAATGTTTTAAAAGACTACTAAGAAATAAAAAAAAGACTAGTAGTATTTTAGTATTAAGTATTTTAAAGGATACTAATGAAAAGAGATAGTGAGAGATACAGAGAAGATCGGCTTTAAAATCACACGGTAACATTGTGATTCTCTGCATAACTGTAATGCCATGCCAGCAGAGGGAGCCCTCACCCGAGTAAGTATTGACTGGTACCGCTCCCTTCGCTTCTACAACAATTTTCTGTTTGGCAGCCATTTAAGCATGGCCAGGCCAAACAGACCTTGTGAAGTTTTGCCAGTTAAATACTCGAGTGAGGGCTCCCTCTGCTGTCGTGGCATTACAATAACAAATTTGCATAATAACCTGATTTAGAGAAATTAAAGTTCAACCTATTTTGGCTTGGTTTGCATCAATTTTGGTTGAATCATTTCCCTGGAATTACTTTAGTTGTGATCACAAGCATCCAAACCACAAAACACTTTGACTACGTAAATGTGTAGCCTTCTGTTCCTGCTCTGCTATGAATATGAGAAACTGTACAAACTTATTGCACTTTATTGAATTTTATTGATAATGGATAATTATATATTGGGATTATAATACAAGGAAATGGAGTGATACATCAAAAACATTAACAAAGTCCTATAATTTGGAAAATGATCTCTATCAAGTACTTTGTGGTTAACTGATTTCCGCATTGTCTGATTATTTGCTCTGATTTCATTTTATCGGATTACAATTTGATTGTTAATCTCAGTGTTTAGGCTTCACTAACCTTCACCATTACACAGATCAAAGCACACGGAACAGTCAGCAGAACCATGTTTTCTATAAACCAGCAGAACCAGATTGCTGAGTTCCAAACCCCGACAACCCGGAGAACCTCTTTCAGGCGCCGTTCCTTCTCTAGAACCAAACCTTTGATGGTCTGGCAGGCGGTGTACACAAATGCCAGCACCAGGAACATAGGCAGGATCGTGGCAATGGATGAAACAAAACTGCAGAAATGACCAGAGCTGATCTCAGGGCAGTGTGGTTGGTCTTAAAGAAACAGTTTACCCAAATTGTCTTACTTCAATAAACTCAAAAGAAAATGTTTTGAAGAATGACAAAGCATTTTTTCTGAAGAACATTAATAGTTGAAATAAAAAATTAAAACGTGCTTCAAAAGAAGCATAAAGAGCTAAACGTTACCTTATGGAGCACACAGGTTTGGAACAACTTGTGGGTGACAAAATGCTGACAGAAATATAATTTTTGAATGAACACACTCTTTCTTATTATAATGTGATGTCTGGCTGATTTACAGTAAGTGGATCAGAACTGTAATAATATGGCATATGAATGTCATTACAGCGTACAAACATATAGACTTCTGATATAGTTCTGAGTGAAGCTGTAAATTCTATGCCCCATCCCTCACCCTACCTCTATTTTTCATACACACACGGCTCATTGACAGAGTCCATGAGCCCGCTCATAAGGCTACTTAAATGTCATGTCAATATCATAGCAGGAGGACTCAGAAACAAAGTGCTGTCTCCACTCAGTTAGCCAGTGGCTCAAATATATCATCAGCTCTTAGAATCAGACAGATTTCTCATACAGTTTCTGCTTACCTGTCATAAACACACAAAACACACAAAGGCTAAACATTTGCTTTCCATCATTTTCTTTTGTCTAAACAAAAGACAAAACAGCACAAAAGTGAAATAAAAGTAGTCTGTGACTAATTCTGTTACGCTATATTAGAATAGCTGTGAGGAACTGGGTCTAATTCAATAACCAGTTCACAGAAATTCACCAGGTAGCAGCTCAATGTAGGTGAAGATTAACAGTAAATAAATATTTTAACTTCTCTATTGTATGATTTCAGAGGATGAGGAATATAACATGAAGTGTCTGGGTTTTGATGAAATCAGTCGTTTTTGAAGTAACTGCATTCACTCCACACTGTCTCTGCATAATTCAATAATGACATAAGGGTGAATAACTAATGTACTGCAGCAACTTTCACAATAAATTTTGTATCATACCAGCTTTACAAGCTGCTTTAAAACAGCCTTACAGCCTCCAGTGAGGGAAATAAAGCTGATAAAACTGAACTGTGGGAAAAACCCTCTAGAAAAATGGAAAGCAAATAGAAACAATTCTGGAATGTATAAAGCAAGAACAGAGATAAAAACATTTATTAGATAAATATGACAAACATGAAAATGAAACATTAATAATGTTCAGTATTTTTTTTTGTCTATTGTATCTCCAAAATTTCTGGGGACCCGTTAGAACCTCCTGAGGAACCCTAGTTTTAAAAAACCCTACTCTAATCTACTCTACAATGAATGGAAGTCCATCTCTAAAATCAAACTTAATCTAGACTTTTTATGAACCGCTAAAATCATCTGAGTTCAGACAGATTTACTCTCTTTCTATATATATAGTATACGCCTGTTTCCAAGTGTGAGGTGAGACAGAAGGCAGACAGATGACTTTCCTCTTAAACAGCAGGTAAGTAGTTATTTTAGTAACTAACATAATTATTTTAGCTCTGTTTCATGGAATGTGTGATTTAGGTGATCGGGTGAGTGTCTATGAAGCAAAGACATCAGTATCCAGGTTGTGTTTGTTCAGGGCTTTATGAATCAACCCAATAATAGCACTGAGAAGAGGGCGATGCTAATGGACAGCTTTGGACTGCCGCCACAAACTGCTCTGAACAACACCTGCTCTCTGTTCATCAGAAGGTGGTTTTATGTGTTACGGAGGAGACCTCTGCATCATGTCCGCCGCAGCGTCAGAGAAAATCGTCACCCGAATATTAAGAACACTTCCGGACTACAATTTCCACAAACTTAGTGCCTTTTCCTGTTTGTCACGTTACGTCTCATTTCCTGTTTGTTACATGATCTACTCATATGGGCTATTTAAACGCTTAGTTTTTTTTTACTATTAGTGCGGTGTCTTGTATTTCCCACCTGCATACATTTCAGAGCGATTTCCCTTGTTGGTTTCTCCTGGCTATTACTGGACTGTTTACTGGATTACGGATTGCTTGCTGCCTGCCTACAACCTTGCTTGGATTATGTTTTTGGATTGTTTGCCACCTGCCTTTGGACTGTGCTTGTTTGGATTTACGATTGTTTGCCGCCCGCCTTGACCCTCGCCTGGACTATCGACCTGAGTATTGCTTCGCCTATTACATTCCTGTTTACTGTTGTTATTTACCCTTTGCCTGTTTGACCTGAGTATTAAAAGCTGCAAATGGATCCTCATAGCTCTGCGTCTTCATTACATTACGTATGTTTTCAAACACAAAGATATACAATGCTGCTTGAAAGTTTGTGAACCTTCAGACATGATTAAGTTTTGTGTAAAAAAAAACAGAATAACCTAATCAAATGTACATCCAAAGCCCAATTTGTGAAGCAGACTTCCAAACAATGGACACAAACAAAAAAATATATATTGTCATTATTAATTAAACAAAAGGGGCTAATCTCACAAAAACTGGAAATTTGACTTGTGCAAAAATATGTGAAGCCTTTTATTTATATTGTATGATATTGTAGCTTGTGGCACCTCCTTTTGCAGCCATTACTTCAACTAAACGTCTTCTGTAACAACTGACCAGTGTGGAAGAAATTTTTGTATTCATGAATATAGCATTAACATTGTCTATGATTTTTACTGTGAAACTTATTATGAGACATCTGATTCTGTTTCTTTATGCTGATGATGATAACTTTATGGAGGGGGCTAAGACTTAATGAGATTGGTATACTAAAACTTTCTATATAAGGTGATAAACTGTGAACATTGGATACTGATTGGTAAATAGCAGATATATGTTCAGATGAGCATAGGCCAATGACAACTGGAAACAACCTAAATGTACCATATATAAGCTTGATGCAAACACTCAATTTTGAGATCTTGAACCCATCTTCAGAAGCGTTACCTATTCATAACTGATCTCCCTTGCAAGAAATAAAATATTGCAAAGACAAATCGTGTCTGACAAATCTCTCATTTCAGAAACAGAAGAATTTTCCACAACACCAGTCTCTCACATCTTTGGGGATTTTTGCCCTCCTTGCAGAACTTAGCCAGTTGAGAGAGGTTGGAAGGACATCTGGCATGTACCGCTTGCTTCAGGTCTAGCCACAACATTTCAATTGGATTGAGATCTGATGGATTGAGATTCCTTGGTGGATTTATTGAATGCTTAGGGTCATTGTCTTGTTGCATCACCCATTTTCGGCCCAGCTTCAGCTCTCTGACTGATGGCAGGAGAGTCTCTGTAAGAATTTGTTGATAGGTCTAAGAATTCAAGTTTCCTTGAATAATATGGAACCGCCCTGGCATGGCCCCAGACCTTTACATTTCCACCACCATGCTTAACTGTTGGGAGGAGGTTCTTTTTCTGGAATTAAGTGTTTGCTTTTGTCAAAACATGGTGGCTTTGATTATGACCAAATCTATTTTGGACTCATCAGTCCAAAGAATGGACTTCCAAAAGGCCTCTGGTTTGTCCAAATGCTCTTTGGCAAAGAAATGGGCAGCTTTGTTCTTTTTTGAGAGCAGAGGCTTCTTTCTAGCAACCCTCCCATGAATGTCATGTCTGTTAAATTTTTGTCTGATTGTAGACGCATGTACATTTACCCCAGATGCTGTCAGAGAGGTCTGCAACTCTCTAGAGGTGATGTGTGGGTTGGCCTTTACTTCATGTATTATTTTTCTGGTGCTTCTTGATAATAATTTTGATGCGCATCCACTTCTAGGCAGAGTTGTGGTCATGTTGAATGCCCTCCATTTGTAGAAGATTTGTCTTACAGTGGATGGATTGAGTTGGAATCTCAAGGAGATGGTCTTACAAGTTACAAGTTACAAGTGGAATTTATTGTCATTTCAGCCATATATAAGTACATAGTGAAACGAGACAACGTTTCTCCAGACCAAAGTGCCTACATAAGAAAAACACTAAACATCACGGACATAAGGGCTACATAAATTAAACAAAGTATATACATAAAGTGCACAAGTGCAGACAGCACAAGACAGTGGTAACAAATCTAAACATAAGTGTTAACAATGTAAACATGGTATCGTTTTGGCAGCCAGATGTGCGAAAACACTTGCACATGCAAAAGAGAAGGGTGGGGAATGTCCAGTTGTGTGTGTGCATATATATATTGTCACGGGTGAAGAATCACACGACAAGGCAGGCGGTGTGAAAATACCCCGGAGGGTGGATTTATTAAACAAAAGGGTTATGAAATGGGCGGTGAGATGCGTGGGGGAAGCAGCCGGGCTGGCTGCTGGTGCAGGTGCTGGTGCGGCTGGTGTGGCTGGTGCGGCTCGTGCTCGGGGTTGCGTCCCTCCTGGCGGCGTGAGTGTGCGGTATGGCCGTAAGCTCGCTTTCGTGGCTTGCGGCCACTCGCTGCTCTCTGCCTCCGCGGAGGACACGCAACGTAACTCCGGCTATCGGCACTTCCAGACTGCGCTTCCTTGACCAACTTCCTCTCCATCCGACTCTCAATATCTCTCTCTTTCTGGGCGGAAGGCGGCGGCATTTTAACGGCGCGCTGTGAAGCGGCGAAGCTGTGCCCGGTCCGCCCGTGATGAGCTCGGGCAGGTGCGGCGCGTCTGTTGCCAGGGCGACGCGTGTCACTCCTGGACCACCCTCCGAGAGAACGGCTGCGTCCTTTCCCCAGCCTCGCGGTGTTGTCCGGCGTCCGCCAGCTCGACCACCCGTTCTGCGACCTGTGCTGCGATGCGCTCTTTCTCCAGCGGCCCGTGGTGCGCGATGCGGGTCAGGTCGGGTAGCGGCGCGTCGAGGGCCGTGTGGCAGCGCAGCCGCGCATGGCCGCGAGTCCTTCCGCCTTCTGGCTCTGACGGGTGGTCAGGTGCTGCATCAATCCCTGCTGGCGGACGCTTACCTCCATCAGGCCAGGGCGACGCTGACTGCCCTGGTGCGCCTCGTCACAATATATATATATATATATATATATATATATGTTTGTGTGTGTGAAATCCTTCACTCCAGTTTTACTGACTATTGAGGAGCCCGATGGCATGGGGAAAAAAGCTATTGCCCAGTCTGGTTGTGAGGGTCCGAATGCTACGGTACCGTCTGCCAGACGCTAGAAGGGTGATGGAGGGAAGAGAGACCCTGATGATCTTCACAGCTGTCCTCACTACCCACTGAAGGGTCTTGCGGTCCAAGACGGTGCAATTCCCAAACCAGGCAGTGATGCTCTCGATGGTCCCTCTTGTAAAACATGGTGAGGATGGGGGGGTGGGAGATGTGCTTTCCTCAGTCATCTTAGAAAGTATAGGCGCTGCTGGGCTTTCTTGGTTATGAAACTAGTGTTGAGCAACCAGGCGAGGTTCTCCGCCAGGTGAACACCAAGGAACTTGGTGCTCTTGACAATCTCAACAGAGGAGCCGTCGATGTTCAGCGGAGCATGGTCATGGTGTGCTCTTCTGAAGTCAACAACCATCTCTTTAGTTTTGTCCACGTTCAGAGACAGGTTGTTGGCTCTGCACCAGTCCGTTAGCCGTTGCACCTCCTCTCTGTATGCTGACTCGTCGTTCTTGCTGATGAGACCCACTGCGGTTGTGTCATCGGCAAACTTGACGATGTGATTTGGGTAATCATTGAGGCAGGACACAAGAGACTTCTTTGGCATGGGGACAATAGTGGTGACTTTGAAGCACGTCGGCACAACGGTGGTGCTCAGGAAGGTGTTGAAGATGTCTGTAGAAACATCTGCCAGCTGGTCTGCGCATCCTCTGAGCACCCTGCCAGGAATGTTGTCTGGGCCAGCAGCATTCCGTGGGTTGACTCTATGTAGCGTTTTCCTCACATCGACTGTGGTTAGACACAGCACCTGATTGTTTAGAGGAGGGGTGTTCTTCATCGCCATCACACCATTCTGTGCCTCAAACCGAGTGTGGAAGTTGTTCAGCGCATCTGGGAAGGAGGCATCACTGTCACAGGCATGTGATGTTGTCCTGTAGTTGGTGAT
>JAZGTJ010002355.1:0-23687 GCA_036877575.1 Botia almorhae | reverse complement strand
CACCAACTACAGGACAACATCACTTGCCTGTGATAGTGATGCCTCCTGGTTGTGGATGGTTGTGATTTTCTGAGCGTGTGTGCACTTTGCTTTCCCGATACCCCTGGACAGTTTGGCCCTTGCTGTTCGTAGGGCCGTTCTGTCACCTGCTCTGAAAGCGGAGTCTCGGGTCCTTAATAGTGCACGCACCTCTGCAGTCATCCACAGTTTCTGGTTGGAGCGTGTGGTGATGGTCTTGAAGACGGTGACGTCATCAATGCACTTGCTTATGTAGCAGGTCACTGATGTCGCGTATTCCTCCAAGTTGGTTTAGTCGCTGTCAGTTGCCGCTTCCCTGAACATGTGCCAGTCAGTGTGTTCAAAACAGCCCTGAACTCCTGAAGATATGTGGTCTGAGTAGCCAAGGTCAGGGTGGGGCTCCGCACAGTACGCGCCGGGGATGTTTGTGTAAACAAGATCCAGCACGTTTTCCCTCTCGTTGCAAAGTCCACATACTGATGGAATTTAGGAAGCACTGACTTGAGATTTGCATGACTGAAATCTCCAGCAATAATAAACAGTCTGTCTGAATTTAATTTCTGCAGCTCACTAATAGCCCCATACAGTTTACAGTCTTTTACATTCGCGCTGGGCGAAATGTATACAGCGATAATGAGAACAGTTGTAAATTCCTGTGGTAAATAAAAAGGTCTGCATCTAACAGTCACAAACTCCACCAGCAATGAGCAGTAACTAGAGACTAGCACTGAGTTCTTGCACCATTCCGTGTTGATGTAAACACACAATCCACCGCCGCGGGCCTTACCGCACAGAGCTGTGTTTCTGTCGGCACGGAACAAAGCCAGCCTGTCTAGCTGAATGGCGGCGTCCGGAACTCTGTCACTGAGCCACGTCTCTGTGAAAACAACAGTCTCTGAACTTACGCCGCGTAGTTTGCTGGAGTCGGATGTAATCCAGTTTATTGTCCAGGGAGCAGACATTGGAGAGCAGGATTGACGGGAGAGCCGGCCGGCTAGCGTTTGTTTTTAGCCTAGCACGGCCCCCCGCCCTCCTGTCGCGCTTCCGCTTTCTCGCGCACCGCTTGCGAGGTCCCCTCCCCCGGTCATCGCCATCAGGCGATGTCGAGGGCTGGAGGCCTGGTCTCCGCAGCAAGTCGAGATCATGTAGCTTCTCCAGCAGATCATAATGTGGAGTGGCTGTAGCGTATTTTCTGCATTTCGTGAGTATATGGCGATTGTATACACGAACACTGGTAGCATCGATGTCCATGCACCGTTGGATGTTTACCAAAACAAACAAAAATCACCATTTTGTATCCGGAGCGGTCGCTGCACACTACTGTCGCGCCTCCATCTTGGATCAATCTTGGTCCCCAGACTGATGGGCTGTCACCACCTTCTTCCTTTGATTGGTCTGCTTAACTGATTAATTACGCACCCAAATGTGATTCACCTTAATCGGTTACCCACTTGACTTTACCAATGCATCTGGGGCTTCACTTACTTTTGCACATACAATAATTCAATATTTCATGTAGTTTTTTGGCTACTCAAAATATTCCCTCCAAACAAACATAAGCAATTCATCAACATACATCTGACATTTAATTTATATAAAGCAGGTCATGATAAAATAAGGAAATCATGGTAAAACAACAGAAATCTCTGAACAGCTCAAGGGGTTCACAAACTTTCAAGCAGCACTGTAGTTGCAGATAACCATTATTCCACCATTATCCTGCTCTCTCCATCTTTCTAATGCATAAACAGAATGAGAGTTTTGGAAATATTCAAGTGAAAGTAAATGACCCAATTGGTCCAACTGCAATGTAAAAATTAGATTTATGAGCATGAAACACACACACAAACAAACACACATTATAAATAAATAAGTGATATTGAAAAAGTCTAATGTATCATGGTTCTATCATAGATTTTTTACATGGTAATCATAGCTAATTTATTATTGTAGTTTTATGTTAAAATTGCTGTTTCTTCTGACAGAGTCTGATGTATTGGTCTTAAACTGTGCGCTGAAAAAATTCTTCAGCGAGTTAATGTTGTCCTGCAATTTATATTAGCCCTTAAAAAACAGAAGTAAACACTCAAAGCCAGTTTGTGCACAACAAATATGTCTGTGTGCTTCCACATGCCAAACCAACATGCCAATGTTACATTGTATGCTAACTGTGTAACTGTGCCAATAACTAATTATATTAACTAATTATATTAACTAATATATTTGAACTTGGAAGATCGAAGCCGCATCGGTTTAAATGATCACACTGAAAGCATCAAAGATTCAAACACATGGCGACAGAGGAGCAACAGTGCAGCTTTCAAATTCATGTTTGTAAGAAAACTGTCCCCAGTGGTGAAAGCCAGCAGGCTAGAGACCACAGGTCATTTGTGTTTGAGACCCCTCGACTGACATTTTACTTTCACAGAAGCAGGTGTTTTAGATGACAGGTTTGACAAGAGTAATTAAGAAACACATTACAACACAGAACTGACTCCAGTGAATCTGACGCCAATATCACTGCATATGAAACACAGGACATGTTGACCCGATTAAAAACAGAGAGAGAATTAAAGCTACCATTAATCTGACATTAACTTTAGCCATAACTCAGCTTGAGTGAGCTGCTGATTACTCTGAGATTGACAGAAAAACATTTCTGTTCTGATTGCATTGGCTTCATCGTCACACTCTCAACATGATGTCAAACTAGCATTTAAATATTAAACGAAACATAAGCACTCTTTATATCATCATGGACAAACCACTGGGGGGAGAGAGAGGGGGAGGGGAGGTGATGAGGAGAGAGGAGGAAATAGGAATTTGAGCTAATTAGATACACACATATGCACATAAACACAGACACAATGTTGTGGGTGCTTACACGTCATCAACATAGCATGGGTAGGGCATCTGTTGAGCGTATACTCCCAGAGGCTGGCTGATTCCAGTCTGGACCCGAACAATCCCACGATCCACCATATCCTGCAGGTACACAAACCCACCTCTGACATACCGCAGGTCATTGAAGGGGTTATCACGGGCTGATGGCGACCAGGACCTAAAACACACACCAAACACATCCAATAAATCCAGTGCAGCTTCAGCATAATTCAGGATAACCTTTCTGTGTTTGTATTGTTATAAGTGCATTGAGATCAGAACATCACTTATGTGACCACGATGATGATGAGCTTATCAGTGGAGTGTTGTGAGGTGTTTTGATGTTTGTACTGTATATTATTAAAGGAAGGCCACCATGTCTCATCTATGACTAGACAGTCTAAACACAGACTATTTAAACATTCATCTTTGGACCAATCAACATCTAAAGAACATCTTTCCCACCCTTGGAGTGCTGTTACTCAGAAATGAAACTTAAAAATGACAATGTAATGGCCAACGTCTCCTGCTACACCAAATCCTAAATGTCTGCTAAACACTATGAATGAGGTTTCTCCTTTGTCAGAAGATATTGCTAAAAATTCATTCTCAACAAAGAGGAAATGGACAAAAAAGCTTGTGGTTTACCATTCAAGATAATCGACCAGAGAGAGCTGTCCTCCTACGCACAGCTGCCCAATGGCTGGGTTTCAAATGTCAGCCTGGGGACCTTCCACTCAACACAATATCAGACCAGTTTTTAGGTTCGAAACTAAATAGGCAACTTAACTGCCTATCAGCTTAGCTAAGCTGAAAATATGCACCCTTAAAGAACTCCCATCGGGTGATTTAAAGGCAGTGCTCTACTAATAACCCAGCTTAATGGCTTTACATAGGTAAAGAGCGAACACTGAGCTTCTTTATAAAAGATCCTTCTGAACTATTACCAGGGAACTGAGATGGTCACAGATGGAAAGCAGCTTTAGAGGACTGCGATTTATCCTGCTTAACATCCAGTTCATTATTTTCTGATCAGTACAAGATCAGCAGCTGGAGGCAACTTCAAAGCCATTGGCACTACAAAGATGCAGACATCATGATCTTCAGCAAGAACCACAGTAGCACTTCCCCTCTAACCTTGAGCAGCCTATGACTGCGACACCACTTGACAGCAGTAGTCGTGTAGGGCTCTGATTACTAAAGTTTTATAAGCACATGCTAAACTGATAGCAAAGGCCAACAATGTCTGCATTGATCAACTAACAAATTGCTACTAACTAGTCTGCTGCAGACTGCATGTTTCAGACAAGAACAAATTGCTTGTATTGTTGGTTTGATGGTTTCCCTTAAACACAATTACCCTGTACTTGGCCAGCTGCCTGAAATGATACTAAATAATACTACAAACAATACTATGGCAAACAATACTAAATTAGGTGGGGCAAATAAATAGCAAAGCATTACCATGGATGTGTGACAGTGTTGGGTTTTGTTGTTTACAAACTGGTTCTGCTAACAACTTTTGGCCATTATAGTCTACATATGCGTATATTTATTATATGCTGGAGCGGAGCTGGTGTGTTGGTGTTGTTTTTGTGTTTGTACAGTATGCTGGTGGTGTTCTGTTCGAACCTCTCCTTGATTTTGTCCGTCTTTTCAGTCTCCTCAATGTCCATGCGGATCTTGTATCTGATGTGTGTTGGGAGGTGGGGGTCACTGGGGTCATTCGCATAGAGATCTGGAAAGACCACTCCAGCCCAGAACTTGTCCTGATCCAAGAGCTTCAGAGAACGTTCCACAAGCAGAGGCTCACTGCTGACACCTTCAAACTTATCCAGATCAAAACACTGCAACACACACGCTTCCTTTTAAAAGCTGCACTTGATGCTACATACTCATACGCTAAGGAGAACATTCTGTGTTCGACTGGCTGTGAAGCATGACAAATTTAGCTTAAATAACCTCTGACAATGACATAATTGAAATGTATGCTTGTGAGAGGGAATAAATAGATAAGAAACAGGTACGTCTTCAAGTGTTTTTGTCTTCAGAGACCGCTCTGTGTTTGTGTGTGTGTGCATCTCTATCCCTTTACCGTCAATAATTCCTTTAATAAAAATTAAAGCTTTTCCTGGGTTGGGGGGCAAAAGGGAAAGAAAAGAAAGAGGGGAAAAGAAAAAAAGGACTAGAACATATCATATCACAGTCTGTCAGGATGTAATCACCATGTGATAGGCCCATACCTTAATATAACATGCATAAGTTTTGTTTTGAGTGTTTGGGGAAAGAGCATGCTCCCTTGCTTTGCAAGCATGAATGCAAGCACTGCAAGCTTTTTTCAATCAAAGTGCTTCATGCCCGGCTCGCATATTTTCAAGGGCATGCTTCCAATTTAAGATCTTGGGGTGGAGGAGCAGGAGAAGAGTCCTTCTATTTCTCTTGCTCTCTCTCCAGATAAGGCTGGAACACCACCTCAGAGTGCTCCTCCCATGATGATAAGTCATATGAGTAGTTATTTAAGGTGGTGTCTTGCACTGTTGCTAGACTACAGCTTGACTGGCCGTGGGAACAAGAGGCCCTGAAATGCTCGAAACTCTAGGACAGATTTCTGTCCGGTGGCAAGGAGGATGGGCCTCAAAATCAGTCCCTCCCCTTTCTCCATGATGAGTTCTCCATTTTATGGAGAAACTCTTTTTCTTCTCATGAAGATGTTGTGCCAACATACTTCTACAATAGTGGGTGCAATGTCCTAAGGCTTTTGCGCCCAAGACTGTGGGGGTATGCCCCCTTGGGACAGGTTGCATAAAAGAACAGCGACTCCTTCTTAAAACCCTCACAACACCACTGCTCCATCCCTGTTACCTTCAGGGGGCAGCAGTCCTGTGTTTCAGGGGGCAGCAGTTTTTAGTGAACTGCAGAATGTCCAGTTGCTTCCTTGCATGACCCAGGACACACATTTCCCCAACAAGACTAAATATTAAAAGTAGTCCCCCTTCAGAGAAGCTGACAGCATGAATGCTACTACCAGGTATTTTTCCTTTCGAAGGCAGTAGGAAAAGGTTACAGAATACAGTTTGAAGACCACCCTCCATGTTTAAAAGGTGAATCTTCACTACCGTGAAACCGGAACAGGTGCAACCGCTGGCCAGAGGGGCCATAGAACATGATGTCCTCGCTCATCTCATATCTCTGGGGTTTAGACTTAATGCCATGAAAAGCATTCTTTCTCCTTCCCAGAGGATAACGTATTTAGGGATTGTTGGTCTCCATGCTGGCACAGCTGTGTCCCGCATATACAGTATCGAGTGCATCTTAAATACCCTGATCAACAGGCTAGATCAAGAAATCACTCTCTATTATTTTAAGAGAGCTCTGGGTTTTATGACACCTTATGGAGCTTATGGCAACCGCATCCACAGTGATACCTTTGGGCCTCCTGCACATGAGACAGTTTCAGTTGTGGCTCAGAGCTGAAGGTTGGCTTTCACTCGAGGGCCAACCTGCAGAGGCAAATAAGGGTAACGCGCTGCAGGCTTCGTACCCTTTCTATGTGGCTCAGACCCCGATTTTTTACCTTTGGTCCCACTCTAGGCACATGTTGTCATCGTAAGATGCCAGACATTTCCCATACAGGCTGGGGTACAGTCCTGGATGGGCGTCCAGCCCAGGGGATCTAAAGAGGTCATCATCTCGACTGACACATAATTTGCCCAAGTTGGTGGCTGTATTTCTGGCTCTGAAATACTTCCTCCAGCAGTTAAGGGGCTACCACGTCCTAGTGTGGGTGGGCAACACTATGGTAGTCGCCTACATAAATCACCAAGGTAGACTGCGTTTGTGACATCTAAACAGGGTAGTGCAGCAGATTCTGCTTTGGGCACAGGACAAGTTTCTGTCTCTCAGGGCAATTTACATTTCTGGGCATATGAATGTGGGAGCAGACTTGCCTCCCAGATAGGCTGTGACACACGAGAAATGGAAACTTCACCCCACGAGGTGAGACAGATTTGGGAAAAATATTATGAAGCAGAGGTGGACCTCTTTGCTTCTCAGGAATGACGCAATGTCCCCTCTTCTTCTCTCTGACTCATCTAGCCCCCCTGGGTCTGGAAGCCATGGCCCATGCATGGTCCAGACTGTGTCTTTACACAATTCCTTCGATAGCTCTGCTCCGGAGAGTCCAGTCGAAGGTCTGTTAACAGGGGTTGCACCTCTTGTTCATAGCGCCCTATTGGCCGACCAGGATTTGGTTTTCAGATCTGATATTCCTCCTCAATGGCCCACCATGGGCGATTCCAATCAGGAGAGACCATCTGTATCAGGTGCAGGGGACGATATTCCATCCCTGGCCAGAGCTTTGTAATCTTCACATTTGGCCCCTGAATGGGACCAATTGAGAGATGCTGGGATTCCAGCTGATGTTGTGGAAACTATTCTAAGTGCTAGGGCTCCCTCCACTAGAGAAAGTTATGCCCGTGGTGCGCCTTTGAGAGTTAGTGTACTGCACGCCGTGCAGACCCACTGCCAGATCGTTTCAGTTGCTGAAGTTCTTTCAAGAAAACCTAACAGGAGGCACATGTCCTGCTACTCTCAGGGTATATAAGGCCACCATATCTGTTTGCGGGTATACTCACCATACTCATTTTAGTTTCTGTTGATGCAGTCCTGATGTTAAGTGTCTGCATTAAGGGCACAGTGGTGATCATCTCTTATAGAACTTGTACATACAACCTTCTAGTTATCAGCCCATTTATGACAGGGAGTATCAAGTAGAGGAAAGACAAGAGTGTAGTTTAGAGTTTAAAGGGAATGTTGGAACAAGTTGAGAGATTCTTAATAAAAACTAAAATGCTGTGTTGTAGGAACAGCCACAAAAACCTTTTACTTCCAACCTGAGAGCAGATGGATGACAAAACTACTGATAAAGTGACGACAAAGACAAACCTCTAAAATCTGTGTCAGCTGTTCTGCAGCTTGGCTGGTGGCATTAAAGACGTTCCTCCAGTCATACGGTGGCATTCCAGGAGGACGCTCAGACTCTGGACCGTTAAACAGGAAATTGGCGATTAGCGCTGCGGACAGCCTCGTTCCTGTCAGCCATTGGTCTAGAACTGCTGCAAACACAGGGTTCTGCAGAAAAACCTTAGAAAACAAAACACACTCGGTGTGAAACAGCAGTCAGACACTGAAATCTGAGTCCAGACTGTATAGATACCAGTAATGCTATTTATTTATTTAGTTATGGCATGTAAGTACTGAGTTGGGCGTGAAGTATTGTTTCTTTTTTCTCATGCTAAACATATTTGTAGATTTAAATTTGTAGATTTGGATAAACTTTTAAGTATTTTTATCAGAAAGAGTCACAGTAGCATTCTTTCTCTCTCTCTCTCTCTCTCTCACACACACACACACACACACACACATACTCTTAGCTAAATGGCACTGCTACTCTTTAGTTCTGTATAGACACAAGCAAAGCACTGCAAATGACTCTCTCTTTCTGTTTCTCTCTCTCTTACGCACACACAAACACTCACAGAGTTTTGTCATAAATTGCAGTTCCACCCTCTCCTTTATCATTCCCTGTCCTAACCTGCAATAAAGCGGATGTCACTGCACACACACACGGCCACACAAACACATACATTGACATACACACATGCACACCAGAACAGATAGACATATAAACACACATAAACGCACATGACTATATAAAGCATAAAAACACACATACTACAAACATAAACACACAAAATTGATGTGTGAATGATTCCACTGCTGCTGTGTGTTTCTCGATGTTCAGTGTAGCTACGGGAACATAATCACCCCTGCGTCTGAAGCAGCTAATAAAACTGAGAAATTATGATTATTAAAGTCTTATTTCTCACCATTAAAGCATTATTAAAACTTCCCAAACCTGTTTAGCACATCTTTGCAAAAAGCACAGGAACCCTGGAGGAGATGTGTACTTGATGTACAAATGTATAACACTTAAGTCTCATTTTAGTGTTTAAAACATTAGACAGACGGATGGACAGACAGAAATATCATACAGATCAGCATACTTTCTATTTGGATAGAAATGGCTATATTTAGTCTGTATGCTTCTCTTAGGCTTACTAATTAATAAATATTGCCAAAAACACAAAGCACTGCTTGTAATAAAAAAAATTCAAACAAAATGAATTTAAGAAATATTAAATGAAAACATTAGGGCATGGCTGCTAATAGAGGACACAATAAAATATTACAGCTATTAAATGTAAATTATTGTGCCAAACAAGAACAGTAAAAATGCAATTTATACAAGAGACAGTTTAAACTGTTTAGCTGTATTATTTTACTCTATTAGAAGGAGAGAGAGAGCAGCTCTGAGCCCAGTTAGTCTACTAACTACAGAGACAGCTGTCATTTAAGGTAGCATTTTTACTAAAATGAAAAACAGCCAATTGAATGGAATATACAAATTTTTTACTTTCAGATTCTTTAGGTGAATGTTTAAAGGTTTTTAACATTTAACACTTTAACAAGGTTTTGACATTTTATAATGCTCATGTTTAAGGGGTTAACAAATTGAACTGTGCCAGCTCAAGTTAACTAATAATTCAAAAGTGGACATTTGTAGAAATATCAGCATTAAGCTCTTGAAACAATTAAATCTGCAAATTGTAGCTTTTTGGTTTAAAAATAAACAAAAAACAGTTATTAAACAAGTACATAACAGCAGTGTTCAAAAGGGTCTCCTTACCTTACCATCTGTTACAATGGTAAGTTGATGGCAATAGAGAAGGCCAAAGTTACACACCGCAGCTTTAATCCATTTACATTTAGTCATTTGGCTGACGCTTTTATCCAAAGCGACTTACAAATGAGGACAAGGAAGCAACTTCAATTACAATAAGAGGCAAGAGTAAATAAGTGCATAGATAAATGCACGTATGCAATGCAAATGCAAATATGTTGACAAAACCCTCAAATATGTTTTAACTATACCTGTACAAGGAGAACAGGACTGACAGTGTCAAGATGCTGTTTAATGCTGATATTTCAACATATACTCTTGAATTATCAGTTGTTTACAATATAAAATCTTAATATTTGACATTTCACAATTGTCAACTTGAAGAAAGAAAAGGTCATTTGTTGACACATCTGGAAAGCTAAACCCAAAATATTCAACTAATACACTTGAATATTTTGTTGAAAACAGTTTGCTAAGCTTACAAGATGACACGTTTCATGCATAAAACTACATAACATAGACAATATTCAGTAATAAAAGTCTGATTAGGTTACTTCTAATAAGTTTTTGATTGAAATTTGAATTAAAGCTCAATTAAAGTATAATTATAATCAACATATTATTATCTTACTGCAATGCATTCTGGAATTATATTTTTCTCTATTTTGGACTAAACTGGATACTGTTTGGAAAAGCTTTTGCGACCTGCATAGGAAACTCACTTTTGGAACAGAATCAAAGAAAAATAGTGCTACACTTCTGGTTGTGTTCAGGGTAATGAAAAAGTCACAGTTCACTTCTTTTCCACTCCATCTGGACTCATCTTCCCTCATCACTACATCTAAGCTCATTTAAATTGACACTTAAGTGATGGAGAAAGGGCGTGGTGTAATGGTGTAATGGAGTGATAGAGGGATTGTATGAAGGTGTGCAGCTGGTTAATACCTTTCCTGCTGATGATGAAAATGATCCACACTTATTCATAATTACCTTCTACTTTCATAAGCCCTATCACAGGGGAGGGGCTGTAAACTCTCTCACACATACCTGTGAGTCACACAGAAGGTTTAGATCTTCTGTGTCAGTCCTTGTTCGTGAAAGCAGTGAGAGAGACTGTCTTTGATTCTCAGCAGATCAGTAACATTAATAGGCTCTAAATTAAACTCACAATGGAAGATAAACCATGCATTTCTGACAGTGCGCTACACTAACTAATAAAGACATTTGTGATGAAATAGTGGATATAAACTTCTGAGGTTTGCAGGGTTGTCTGACCTCACTCGACCCATGCTTGAAATGCTGATATAAGAGTTGAAGGGGATTGTGAAGGTTCAGAATAGCCTCACCCTTAGCGTGTTGATCTGCATGCTGTTGTTGAAAAAATTCCAGATGGTGTGTTTGTTCTGCAGCCAGGCCTCTGCTAGATTGCCCACCTGAGCCACAGCATCAAAGGTGCGGTTCGCCTGGTGACAAAGTTTCATTAAAGCCATGAGGATTACCTGGAAAATGCTACTGATCAGCACATCATCAGAAATGTGTTCACTCCAAATGAGTGTGTACATGTGTGCTACAGCTTCTCTGAGGAGCACTTGTGTTGAGCTACATTCATTATTTTAAGTCACTGTCATTTTCTTTGCATGTCACAAGTCAAGTTAAAGTTGAAATGACAATGAATTATGAAATATATTACTGTTGCATTCATATTTAATACAATTATTGTAATGTAGTGCCTCGTTCCCTTTCTCAGGGAAATATGTAACCGAAGTCATTCCTTTTTGAGGGAACTCAATGCTATGCCACAGTGAAGGAAGGGCTGCCCCAGATGCTATGAAACATTGGTACAGAGAACCTCAAGAGCAGAAAAAGAGACTGTCAACCCAGGATGACCTGAGGGCCTGGGGTTGAATTCAAGTCTAAGCTGTAAAATCTAATGAATGTGTGAGGGGAGGACTAGCCTACCCCAGCACAAACATCACTTATAGGTGCTCCCCAAGACAATGTCTTAGATGATGCTACACTACTAATAGAATGGGCTTTAACACCCAAGGGTGACACTAGGTCACAGGCCTCATAAGCCAATAGTATCTGTGATCCAGTGAGATGCGCACTGTTTTGTGGCTGCATTAACTCGACTGGACTACCAAAACAGACTAAGAGCTGAAAGGTCTTATACCACTGACCTGAGCAGAGGACATTTCAGACCCTGAAACTGGACACAATAAATGAAGACTTTCTTGTTCCGACAACTCATACAGTGGAGAACCGAAGGCCTGAAGCACCAATGGCAATATAGTTTGGTCTAGGGTGAAAAATGGTTTTAACAAAGCCAAAACCCAAACAGGCAGGGTCTACAGAAATAGTCTGTAAATCCACTACCCTTTTGAGTGACGTCAGAGTTATAAAAGCTGATTCTAGAGCTTCAAATGGAGCTGAAGATAAGGCCCTTAAAACTACAGTAAGGTCCCAAAAGGGGAACGATGCGTGACAGAAGGGCCTCAGACCAGCATCTTTGAGGTGGCTCCCCTTGAGGTGGCTGACCCACAGTTTGTTTTATTTCTGGCCAGTGGTGAAAGATTGACCCCTGAACCTGAAAGATAAGATCCCTCAGGACTGGAAGCTCGCAAGGGACTCCAGCGAGCTTCAGAGTCCAGGAGAGATATTAGGTATAAGAACCAGATTCAGGTTGGTCAGAACGGTGCTACCAAGAGTAGACAAACCCGCCCTGGTGAACCCTCACTAGGACCCCTGGGCGCAAGGCTATCCTGCCCATAGAAGGATCAGCTGTGTTTGCCATAACAGGGAGTGCGAATACAGCCCTCCCTGGTAATTTATATACAAGACCACTGTGGTGTTGTCCGTACAGACTAGAACATGTTGGCCATTGAGATGTGGAAGGAAGAGTCAGGAGAGATGTGCCAGGTGAGACAAGGGTCCTTCCACAGACCACGGACTGGGCAGCCATCGAGAACCACAACCCAGCCTGTGAGAGAGGCATCTGTCAGGAGAATCCTGCAATGACATTGTGTCCCTCCAGAAGGATCCAAGGTGAGACACTGGGGAAATCTGATCCACATAGAAAGGATACAAAGCCCTGGGCCTTTAATCCTTACCGTCCTTCGCAGGTGTTTTTTGGGGTGAAACCCATTTTTATTTAACCAGAAAAGAAATGGTCTCACATGCAATAGGCCCAACAGAATCATGCTGTCCACTGCTGCCATGAGGCCTAACAGCCTCTGGACTGTTTGATGCTGGTCTACCCAAACACTGCCAACAGCGGCAAGGTTTGACTTCACATGTGCACAGGTGTGCTCCACTCCCAAACCAAATACACACATATTATGTTTGTCACCTGCCGAGATATAGCATGGACAGGGTGGCAAACACTTCTTAAACTTCTTATTTTCTTTTCTCCCTAGCTGATTCCTAACGCTAATATCTTTCTTTTTCCCTCACACCTGGGAGACTGGCAGGCAAAAAATGGGCTTCCTGAAGACAAGAAACTAATGATGTATTTTGCAGGTGCCTTTTAAAGGCTTTTTGGCATGCAAGGCTTTGTCACATTACTTTGACTTGTCTATAAATAGGCGCGATTTTACATGTTCAGACTCGGGCGCGCCTGAAGCATGTTCCCCATAGCGTCAAGACATGACACAATGTTTATTTCCATGCCATTAAATATGAGCCTATTAGGTCATTAAACTCCTGGCTGAGTCCTGATTAGTTGATGGAAATGTTGATCCAGGAACATCCAGGTATATTTTGTCCCTGTTTGATCTTACAGCACATCCTCAAAAAGACGATCTTTCAACAGAGTAATCCATATATCATAATTTCTGTAATAATGAGAAGGTCAAACATCTCCAGGCTGAGCTTTGTGAGATAATTGTGCATGTTACAAATATTCTGTCTTTGAGACTACAACGCAAAACTTTTATAAGATTTAATTTATAACTTATTAGGATATAATTAAGTATATTTTTAGGTTGTCTAAACATCTGCAGTGACACACAAACAAATCTGTTTACTTCCCTAATTACTCAGTGTGAACACATGCAATATTCCTCTTTATTCAGACTAAATAGTGTCCTTGATTTTTTTAAGACTACTAACCTCTTTTTTTGTGTGTGCTTTGTGTGTGTGATGTTTGTGTTTTTTTTTTCACATGTGTGTACCTCTGAGATGATTTTCCGCGTAACAACAGTGTCAGGAGCATAAAGGATTTTTCCCTGCAGGAAGGGACGGAAAGTTTTCCAGAAGAGACGCAGGGCAGTTGAGCTCTCCAGTGTGTCTGTCAAAGTTTTACAGAACTCACCTGCAAGGACAGAGGAGTAGTGTGATACAAAATCAAGTAAGAAGTGGATTCATAGCCAGACTGAAGCACAGACACATTTTCAAGATTCAATTTAGAGACAGATTCAATCTTAAACTGAATTCATACTCAGAATTAATCCTCTGCACATCCACACCTACGATTATAAAGATGGAATATATACTTTTCTCTTCAATAGTTACAGTTACACTGTTCAGTAACTTTGCCTGTAGAGCAGCACTCATGTCTGTGTGATCTGACAGTGTGTTTCAGAACACCACGTCTTTAATCTCACAGAAAGAGCTTTGAACCCTGGGGGACGCCTCAGTTTTGCCTGGACCTGTCAGGGAAGGGATGACATATGAAGGGATGACATGATCTCATCAATGCAAATAAAACAAGCAATTTTTTTGTTTTTATTCTTGTTTTTTTAGCAAATTGTTATCTGTCTGCTTAGCGCATGACGCAGAACATCAGTGATATAAGTGGAACTCAGCCTTTAAAAGAAATGCAAAATATATTAAATACTTTACCAGATGACAAATAGCTACATCACAACAGATAATAAGCTGAACCCAGGTGACTGCAATCAAATCACTTCTCAAAGCTTCATGATGTTAAATTAGCCCAAACATCAGTGCAACAACAGACTAAAATACCACTATGAAATTTCATCACTATGAAATATGCACCCTTCAAAACATACTTCAGTGACTTCCACTGCTAAATAAGGACTTAAATGTGTAAGCTAGGCACAGTGTGAGAAATGTCTTCTGGCTGTAATAAAGTGGTGTGTCGGCTGGTAGAATCATGGCACTTTGATACTGACAGTGTACATATTACCATATTCCATAGTATGTACATGGAAATCCATGGTGCATGGTGCTTTGCATGGTACTTCAAAGAATACTACGGTATCATATTCATATTTATATATGAACACTGAATACTAAAGAAGGTTGTGCATGAACAAAACATTTGTTTGTTTTTTTAAAAATGCACTGAGCAATTTATTTTGCACTGTGATCAGCTAGTATTTTGTGATCAAGTTAGTATGCAAGTATTTCGGCTTGTAATGCTTTTTGGATACAGGTATAATGATTTTAAAGGATTGAGTTTTTGACTCTTTTTGGAAGGACTGTACGTTCACATAACCATGACTGTGGTAGACTGTGTGTAGAGGTGTGAGGTATGAGCAAAATCTTACACAATTGTAAAAGTAATTTTACAGACAGACAGGGTCAGTAACCAGCAAACAGAAATGGCAGGGGCAAGGCAAGGGGACAAGGGACAAGGAAAAAACGAGGAACAGACAATGGTCGGAACAGGCAGCTGTCCAATAAACAATACAAAGTCAGGGCAGGCAGAAGGTAGACAAAAATAATAAACAAACTGGAGGACACTGCTACACATGCAGCTCTCTCCACCAAATTCACTTTCTCCCACACTCCTCGTCAGACAGGGAGGGGTAGGGAGACTGGGCTACTGATTTCTAGGAACTGGAAATTCTCTCTGAGACCATCTATAGCTGCTATCAGCTCCTTTGAATCTCATGCAGCTACTATTACCCACCCCTTTCACTGTCATGTGGTTGTCATCTACCACTCCCCAGGTCCATTAGCTCACTTCTTGGACGAGCTGGATGTTCCTCTATCATTCTTTCCTGATGATGACACTTCTCTACTGCTGCTTGGTGGCTTCAACATCCACGTTGAAAGCCCTTTAGCTACTGACTTTCACACTCTTCTTGCCTCTTTTGACCTCTTTTAACAGAGTGTGAACTTTAGCTACTCATAAATCCGGTAACCAGCTTGACCTCATTTTCACAAGACACTGCTCTGCTAATGAAACACTGGTCACTCCAGTACAGGATCATTTCCTTCTCACTCTCAACATCCAAATTACTCCCGAACCACCACAGGTCTCCTTTCGCAAAAACCTACGCTCACTCTCACCCACTAGACTATCCGCTATGGTTTCATCTGCACTCCCTCAATTTGACAAACTCTCCTCACTTGATACTGACAGCACTACTAACACACTCCGCTCCACTATAGCATCATGTCTAGACAGAGTATGCCCGCTATTGCCAAGGCCAGCCCGCGCCACTCCCTCTGCACCCTGGCTGTCTGATGTTCTCCGTGAGCATCGCTCTAAACTCAGGGGTGCGGAGAGAATGTGGCGCAAGACAAAGAACACTGCACACCTCATGTCTTACCAATCTCTTCTGTCTTCCTTCTCGGCTGATGCCACTACTGCTAAAAAGACATATCACAGAATTAACAATGCTAATTATGCTAATTAACTATCTAATTCCTGCATGCTCTTTAAAACATTTTCTTCCCTCCTCTGTGCTCCACCTCCATCTTCAACACTCACTACTAATGAGTTTGTTACATTCTTTCTCAGCAAAACTGCAACAATCAGCGCTCAATTCGCCACACCTTAAACTGGTGGATCCTGCTGTATTTGTTAGACGCTTTTGACACTGCAAACCACCAGATCCTGCTGACTAAATTCAAATCACTAGACGTTACAGGTACTGCACTCCGGTGGTTCAGATCTTACCTCTCCGACAGGTCGTTCAGGGGAGAGGTGCGAACCTGCAACATCTAGACACTGGGGTGCCCCAGGGATCAGTTCTTGGACCATTTCTCTTCTCCATCTACATGGGGTCTCTAGGATCCATCATTTCGAAACATGGCTTTTCCTATCATTGCTATGCTGATGACACCCAGCTCTACCTCTCTTTCCACGCTAATGATTCCATGGTACCGACTCGCATCTCGGCCTGCCTGACGGACATATCGTGTTGGATAAATTACCATCATCTTCATCTCAACATTGCTAAAACTGAAATGCTTGTGGTTTCACTCAACCCATCTCTTCATCACAACTTCTCAATCCAGATTGATGGGGCAACCATTACTCCATCCAAGACGGTCAAAGGCCTTGAAGAAATGATTGACGATCAACTGAGCTTCTCTGACCACATCTCTAGAACTGCTTGTTCCTGCAGATTCTCTCTCTACAACATCAGGAAGGTCAGTCCCTTCCCTTCAGAAACTTGCGTTTAGCTAATGATCGCCGCCTTGTGGTTCCATCCCAAAGAGGGAAGAAATCACTTTCCTGGACTCTTACTTTCACTCTGCCCGGTTGGTGGAATAAATCAAAATGGCGAGTCATTAGCTGTTTTCAAGAAACTCAACTATTTCATCTTCACTTCCTTAACTATTCAACTAACACACCACCACGACCTCTACTTTTACTTCTTTTGTTAAAAAAAAAATATATATATATATTTCGGCTTCTTACACTGTGTTGGTAAACCTAAAACCTGTCTTTAGCACTTATTTATTGTTGCTCTTATAGTTGTTGAAATTGCTTCCTGGTCCTCATTTGTAAGTCGCTTTGAATAAAAGCGTCAGCTAAATGACTAAATGTAAAGGTCAAACACTGGTAAACAAGAATGCAGGAAAGAACACTCTGAATTGATAGCCTGAGCAAATCAAGACTTCACAATGAGTTGAGTTTGAGTGTGGTTTATATAGCCAGCGGTTTAAATAGCCGAGGTGCAGGTGTGTGGGATTGGCCGTAAACAGTCCCAGGTATGAGGCATGCTGGGAAATGAAGTCCAAATGAAAACTAGTTCATACTTAGGTAAGGGTTCCCTCTGGTGGTGCGGAGGAGGCGGTGCGGGGGCCTCCTCTGTAAACTGTATAAGACTTTTATTTTATAATCCTGTCAATTAAATACTTATAAATGGACATAAACCAAATGATACAAACCACAAATCAGTCTGATACTAGTGCAAAAACATGTTAATATTACATAACATACAAAGAAGACTTAATACAGTAAACTAATATAATTAAAAGGACAATTCCAACGGTATGTGCTATTATAGTATACACCTGACCTAACACACACACACACACCTGACACACTGACCCGGACACTTGACCCGATACACACCTGATAAACACACAGTCCTGATGTACACACAGACTCTATCACTGTACATACTTAACATGCATGCTTTCATTACTTTGGTGAAAACAAACCTTGAATGTGCTTCATTACTTTCAAACGTCTGTGCCATTATGACATACATGTAAATATTTAGGTCACTACAGTAGCTATAAACAAATCATATGTGTGACAATCATTGACCTAAAAGAGAAAATTATGGAAGGACAGTATGATAATGTCCACAGAGCACCTTACAGTATGAATGTTATCTGACACATTTAACACAGTCACACATTAAACTGAACCTGCATACAGTTAGACGACAGTTAAAAGTCTCTGACATAAAAAACATAAAAAAATGTATTTCCCTAATAAATGTCTCTGCTTTAACTGTGCATGATTTATCAGGGCACATTATTCTCAAGAAAAAATGGTTTGTTTTCACAGTCTTTCATCTTTTTATGTAATATATATTTACATTAAAACAGTCTGACTGATTCAGAGTCAGCTCTTACTGCGGTCTGACTGATTCAGAGTCAGCTCTTACTGCGGTCTGACTGATTCAGAGTCAGCTCTTACTGCGGTCTGACTGATTCAGAGTCAGCTCTTACTGCGGCCTGACTGATTCAGAGTCAGCTCTTACAGCGGTCTGACTGATTCAGAGTCAGCTCTTACTGCGGTCTGACTGATTCAGAGTCAGCTCCTACTGCGGTCTGACTGATTCAGAGTCAGCTCTTACTGCTGTCTGACTGATTCAGAGTCAGCTCTTACTGCGGTCTGACTGATTCAGAGTCAGCTCTCACTGCGGTCTGACTGATTCAGAGTCAGCTCTTACTGCGGTCTGACTGATTCAGAGTCAGCTCTTACTGCGGTCTGACTGATTCAGAGTCAGCTCTTACTGCTGTTCGTGTTGGTGCTGTTGGAAGTCTCTGATGAAGCAGTGCGTGTGTTTTGTTGGTTTGGAGTGAGTGTCTCTGTTCTGAGAGTTGATCTGTTGGTGTTGCTGGACGTTGAGTTAAAGTCAGCTCCACACATCACCAGACTGAAGCTGCCAAATGGATCTGACCTAAAGTCCACAGCATCTGCCACACTCAGCAGGGCGGAAGTATGGAGGTTAGACATCTGTGTGGAAAAGAGCCATAAAACATCTCACAAAAGATTCTCTCTGTAAATTCAATCAAATGTCAAAAATATCTTTTAATTCAGTGTTTTCAGCTGGTTTTACTTCACACTGTACATTATGTGGAAACCAATCAACACACCAAAACAGTTTATCGTACATTATCATTAAACAAAAATATCAGGAAAATTCTGTCTTCTACTTCTACTTTTACTTCTACTTCTAGAACTTTGACATGTGATTTCACCTACCAGTTGAGAATCACTATAAGAAAACTTAGGTGATGAGAAGAAATGACTACTAACACACTTTATAAATGGCGTGCAATTACTAAGTCACATGGTAAACTTCTAGCAAACATCCTCGCAAATTTGAAGCAAATAATGTCCTTTAAGGGTGCACCTAAAATTAGGATTTGGCAACTGCAATGGACATAATCATGTAGGGTCAAGAATGAATGGGAAGCATGTCTACTTAATGTTGTCTGCACTACTACTAAGTCCATCTGTGCTTGGCATCATGGCTGAGCTGCTAATTCCAAATGCAATGCAATTCTTAGCTTTGAAACAGACAAGAAATAAACCAGCTTTGCAATAAATCAAACATTAAACGGTCCGATTTTTCCTTTAGAAAAGAAAGAAATTAATCAATAAAATAATTAAAAACAGGAAACTCACCTGTGACATCAGCGGAGACAAGTGACTGCTGGTTTGAATCATAAGTGTGGCCGTCTCGATGCGGTTCAGACCCAGTGCTAAGGGAAGCTGAAACACACAGAAATCCTTTTTAGCATTAATGATTTCTCCTGTGTTTAATGGTGTAATACACGGGTACAGCTCTACGGAGCCAAATATTAGGACCACATAACTGAAGTGAAGCTAAGTGCAGTTAAATCTATTTCAGCACAGTATAAGAAGGTGAAATTAAAAAAAAATTATAATAAAAGAAGTAGAAGTGGTGGTGTGTTAGGTAATTAGTCAAGGAAGTGAAGATAAAATAGTTGAGTTTTTAGTCGTTTCTTGAAAACAGCTAGTGACTCAGCCATTCTGATAGAGTTATGGAGTTCATTCCACCAACCGGGCAGAGTGAAAGTAAGAGTCCGGAAAAGTGATTTCTTCCGTCTTTGGGATGGAACCACAAGGCGACGTTAATTAGCTGAACGCAAGTTTCTGGTGGGCACATACGTGCGAAGAAGTGAGAGCAGGTAAGGTGGTGCGGATCCAGTAGTCACCTTAAATGCGAACATCGAAGCCATCTGATGCGAGCAGCTACTGGCAGCCAGTGCAACTGGATGAACAGCAGGGTGATGTGTGCTCTTTTAGGCTCGTTAAAGACCACTCTAGCTGCTGCGTTCTGAATCCACTGTAGGGGCTTGATGGTACAAGCCAGAAAGCCCTGTGAGGAGAGCATTGCAGTAGTCCAGTCTGGAGAGAACAAGAGCTTGAACGAGGAGTTGTGCTGCATGGTCCGATAGGAAGGGTCTAACCTTCCTGATGTTGCAGAGGGTGAATCTGCATGAACGAGCGGTTTACATTCCTGGATGTCCACAGACCTGCAGAGTTTAGCTCCAACTACTCCAACACACCTGCCTTGATGTTTCTAGTAGTTCCAAAAAACTTGATTAGCTACTTTAGGTGTGTTTAATTATGACTGGTGGTAAACTTTACAGCTCTGTGGACCTTGTTGGAAACAATGTTTGTTTGTGAAATTTGACATGTCAACTTCTGACTTCTGCCAGTGGTGTGACTCTGGGTGGAACTTTTGTTTGGAAGACTGTCTGGAAACTATGCCATTTTGTGAGGTACCTTTGTGTTTTAAGTTCAGATGAACGTCTTGGGTTACTTGACTGTCCTTGTTCCCTGAAAAACGCAAACAAGATGCTGTGTTTCAAAAATCAAATGAGAATGTTTTTTGATGGGTTGTGAAGCATGTTTGTCAAACACGCCAGGAACTCGTCTTAAATAATCTCCAGTGGTGATGTCATCAGAATGTCCATGGAGACTACAAACTGATGCGAAACAAACACATCTTCAGGTTCTTACTTTGTCTGTGGAGACGTATAGGCATGCCAACAGAGCAGCAATGAGACACAGTATCTTGTTCCCATTTTTTCAGGGAACAGAGTTACAGTCAAGTAACCCGAGACATTTCCCATCAAAAGCTACACTCAATGCTGGGTTTCATAATGCCAATGGTGTAAGGCAGCTGGTCTGATGATCAGTGTTTATTTGAGGGAACACATAAAACAACAAAGCACCATTTTGTCACAGTTATGGACTCTTATGTTTTGTTCTTTGGTTTTGGTTTAGTTCCTGTTTTACCTTATTTGGCCAATTTCCTGTTCTTGTTCAGTATTTAGTTTATTGTCATTACCTGTTTGCTCCTTGTTATCTGACTTATTTAAGTTCTCCTTTTTCCCTGTGTCTTGGTTGGTTTATTTGTGTTTGTTCGTGTACACTGTTGTTTATGCCTTGCTGTCTGTTTTGGAGGCTAATTAAAGCCTTTTTGTTTGGATGTTCCTAGGTCTGTTCCATTGTCTGTGTTCCTGTGTTCTTTAGCCCCGCGTAACATTACACATTTGATGTTTGTTCCCAACAGACAAATGTTTGTTTCCAGTCTTTTGCTAGGCAAACACATCAGGGAAGCATTCTGTAACCAGAACTTCCCACACAATTACAATTAGTGTGTATTCATTACCAGGTATGATATAAACTTTTGTATTCTGTTGATCATTTATTGTTTCTTGAATTCAAATTCATAGTGTCTTATTTCTTTTAATTAATGTTTATCTGCCTGGCATAATTATTCTTTATATATCTGAAGTTCATCATAAATTGTTATTGTGGGTAGATTAAAAGAAGTCTGATATTACAGCAAAATGGGTATGTCAGGATAAGATCATAGTGAGATCTTGTAGTTAAATGGAGCAGTGAGCATATCAACTTAGATCTCCAGATTTCTGTCTATCACCTGATTTAGCAAGTTGCATGATCATGGCTAAGGTAACTCTTATCAGATCTGAGCAAGCATGAGGTGGCCAGATTTAATATTTACCTGCAACCTCTAAGATCACACAGTACAATCTGCATACCATGCGGTGTGAGACCTGAACGAGAAACTGTATGAGACAATTTGGAACCACTAGCCTAAATTTCATGTAAAACTGGAGTCAGTGATGATCAACAGAGCCGCAGTGAGATGAGGAACTAATTCCCTTAGTCAGCAAATCTAAATTGGCGTAACATCATCCAGATTTTATTCTGGTACTCATTTAGGGGTAAAATTTGAGACTCCCTTCATAATTGTTTTTGTTGTCAAGTGAAATGTGCAACATTGAAAAAGATTGAGCTCAATCTGAACAAATATTAACTGAATCTGAAAAATTGTGATTAAACAAATTAAAATTACAGCACAAGTCAATTAGCATATGAAAATAATTTGGGAAGAACAGATTCATATGACAAAAGCACAAAATAAGAAAAGACCCATTTCAGCCCTATAGGGAGCACAGTATGCAATCTATGCCTGATGAATTAAGATCTGGAGGTAAAAGAATTTTAAAATTAAATTTTGAAATTGTTACTAAAATCAAAAAAATGTAGCCCAAATCCAAAATGGATGCACAGAATAATGATCATTTATACTGGCACAGAAGCCGAGGTCAGAAGCCGTGGGTGGATAAATCCGTCCGTAACGCTCTGAGATCCCGCTCCGCGGCGTACAACATAGGGCTCGCCAGCGGAAACATATAAAGCGAATATAAAGCTGCATCCTTCAGCGTGCGCAGAGTGGTGAAGCAGGCAAAGCGGCGCTACGGACAGAAATTAGAGTCACAATTTCAACAGAGTGGCTCTAGGACTCTGTGGCAGTGACTAAGAACAACGACGAACTACAAAACATCATCTTCCAGATTGGTGAATGCGGACGCTCCTCTAGCAGATGAGCTAAACATCTTTTATGCTCGCTTCGAGGCTGCAGCTCACAGCGCTACCGGCGTTAGCGGTGCTAACAGAGCTATAGGCAGCACACACGAGAAGCATGCCAGAGAGGACAACGCGTTCATCATCTCGGAGCACAGTGTGAGAATGGCATTCAGGAGAGTGAATACAAGGAAAGCAGCAGGGCGAGATGGCATCACGGGTCGGGTCCTTAAGGCATGTGCCGACCAGCTCGCTCCTGTGTTCACTGAGATCTTCAATCTCTCCCTGGAACAGTCTACAATCCCGACGTGCTTCAAACAGTCCACCATTGTTCCTGTCCCCAAGAAACCCCAGCCCGCCTGCCTGAACGACTACCGCCCAGTAGCCCTGACCTCAGTAGTGATGTAGTGCTTCGAAAGACTCATCAGAGACTTCATCACTTCTTCCCTTCCTGACACCTTGGACCCGCTTCAGTTTGCGTACCGTCCAAACCCGTCTACTGATGACGCCATTTCACACCTACATCATACAGCCCTGAGTCATCTGGACAGCAGGAAGGGGAATTATGTTAGAATGCTGTTTGTGGACTACAGTTCAGCATTTAACACCATAATTCCCTTCATACTCGCCACTAAGCTGAAGATCCTGGGCCTTAGCCCATCCCTGTGTCGATGGATTTCCAACTTCCTGCAAGACAGACCTCAGGCAGTACGGGTGGGCAAC
>JAZGTJ010002354.1:3434-43171 GCA_036877575.1 Botia almorhae | reverse complement strand
GAAAATATGACCCACAGAGTGTTATAATCATGGATTGTGTTTGGTGGGTAAATGAATGACTGCAGAGAGAATGAAAGCATCAAAATTTAAGAAACATTTAGAAATCAGACACTCAAACTATAAAAATATTCAGTGTCCTGAAGCAAAAACGATGTTCGAGACCAGGCATAATTGATGTCAATGGCTCATTTTCGCAATACACGAGTTACCCCTTATTAATCATGAAGAATGAGGACAGCCTTGCACCAAATGCTGTTTAGCATTTGACCCTTAAATAACTATGAGTTATGCATTAACTGTTGTGAAACCACCTTTTCTCAACAAAACAGTTTGCATTGCTCTCCTCAGCACACCACAAACAGCTGACCTCACAGAGGGTCACAGAGGGAGAGCATGTTTCTAATGGAAATCACTGCTGTCAATATGGGCCTGATGAAAAGTGATTTCTTTTCAGCCCTTTTAGTGTTTGAAGTTTTATTACACTAAAAAAGTGAAACATTATTACAATGTGGGTGCAATGTACAATGTTTATTTTGAAAGTTATTTCATCATTATGATATTTCATCATTGAATATTTCATCATTAGCTTGCAACTTAAACTCACTGATCTCTATGTGATTCACACGAGGAACGCCCTCTGTGCAAATTGTCATTTTGTAAATCAATTTTAAGTGCACATAGTAACATTATTACTTCCAGTTGGATGAGCTGTAGACCGTCCCTTTGAAATGACTTCTACTCATTCTGAACAGATTTGTTTATCATTTATGTGTTCTCTGGATGTCAGATGTTGGAAGTCCTTAAGTGAATGCACTTAAAGTTACATAATGTTTGTGCGCAGTCATTAAACAGCATTAAATATGCCTTATAAAATCAGTCAGCCAGTTTGTTGTTGTCTTTCAGCAGGAATGTCTTGTATGTAATAAATGTTTTAACTGGAGTTTAATTGTTTGGTCTGGCACACTTTAATGTTAAGATATACTCTGGGAAGTTCTCCCATTTCTGTTATGATCACACTTGTTTTTGTTTTTTGTTACAGCTCTTTAATAAGTCTCCTCTTTCAAGATAATAAGCTCTTTGTATATTCAGATTACACACTGGGCCAGAAATGGATGCTCTATACTTTGCTCATTAATGAAATTGTTGTACTGCAGGTTGTGTGTCAAACACAAGCACATGACACTTGTTATATTTATAGCAATATAGTTTCAGTGTGTTATTAATGAGACTAGAGACAATAACTGAGTTTCTTTTGTGCTAACTCAGGCAGTGGTTGCAGGGATGCATGGTGGTTTTTTGTGACCTTGTGACATTTAGTATAAAGCTCCAAAACACATCGACAGTAATTTAGTTCTCATCCAGGCAACGCAACAAAAGGCTCTTTTGTTAGTTGTTTTCCATTCTGGCTGCATTACAAATGCTAAAACGTAGTCTTAAAATTGTACAATAGGCTTGAATGCATCACGGGCTTCCTTTGTTGAACCCAGTGAGAGTCATGAAACCTTAAACTTTTGTAAGACGTTAACAAATATATACAGTTTGCAGATCTACTGAAGTCTATACTAAAAGCAGTAATAACACCCATAATTAATAAATGACAGCTGGTTATTTGTGAATTTTTATGACGTGACGTTTTACAGTTCCAGGATTTATATGCAAGATAAACTTCCAATTGCTATTGTGCTTTTAATGAATAAATATAAGGACTAAATATAGTTTCTAATATATGTAGTCGACACAAAAAGCTGCAGTGCGAGTCTGCTTTCATCTTCTGCACTTCAGCACAGAACTGCTGTACCTGCTGCTGTGGGCATCACTGTTAATGTCACTGGTGTTTGTGTGTGTTGCTGGTGTGCAGATTAGTCTATGTGCCTAATGAAACACCCATTTAATGCAATCCAACATTGTCACAGTTGAGCGTGCCCCTTTATACAACCCTTTTACATCAGAGGTGTGAAAAAACTGATAAAACTGCGTCATAACACTTTAATCAAATGGCTCTCTAAACTTGCTGAAAATAAGACCATCTTAAACCAGCCTAAAGTGGTTTGCTGGTCTTAGCAGTTTTAGGCTAGCTTATGTCCAGGCTTGACAAACTTGTATTTTGTTGGTTTCACGGGTTGGTCAGCGATCAAATACTCAAACAGTCTAAAACCGGTATGGTCAGACAGGGACACCAGCTGACTAATAGCTAGTTTAACGTCTTTTAAAAGCATGACATGTAAACGTTACGTTTGCATTCCTTACGTGCGGATCAGTTACAGCCAGTGATGAAGCTGGAGCCTCATTAATTGACACCATGACTCAACTTGTGTGCCGTCGGCTCCATTTTCTTACAGGGATGCATTAGCACTCTGCTGCAACCTAACCTGTCAGTTTCCAGCGTGTGAATCAGCGGATATGTCACCTGCTGCTCTCGAACGCTTCCAAGGACATCATCACCCATGACTTGTCAGTTAAAAATGCTTATATGCAACATGTTATATGCAACTCTCATCACTTTCTGAATAACTTTAAGTAACCGAATATAATATAAAATAAGAATATAATATAAAAGAAGCAACTGAATAACTTTATTTACTGAATTGTGTCATTTTACCTTAAATAACATGACATCCTGTTTTGCAGATGAGAAGTTAAAGCTGCATCTCTTTCAACTAATTGAAGAGACATACATCAACCTAAAGTATTTAGTAAGACACAATACATAATGTACATGTGTAATTAGATACAATTTTAGTTTTCATTTAAAATGCTGTTCAAAACGAACTACATCTTGATGAACTACATCTGTGGTACCTGCAGACTTTTTTTTTAAAATCTGCAACAGGAAATCAGAAAGTTGTCTCATCTTTCAGAATTTTAAAGTGCCCCCTCAGGTGGCCAAAGGTGGAACTTCAGTTTGGAGGACACGTAAAGGCCCAGAAATCCCAGAAGGATTTTTCCTGTGTTGCCTCTTGGTTTGATATCATGTTGTCTACATTAATGCAACAGCATTCATACACTTTTATATGTGTCTTGTATCTATGCAATTGTATCTGTGGTTTTGTTTCCTGCTTGAGTTCTTTAAGGTGCTTTAAGATGCATTTTGACTTCTTAATGCTGATTTGTTTCCAGTAGTTTACAGTGTGAATGACATCTATCAGATGTGCTGTACACTAAGGGTGAGAGGAAATATCTATATTTGTTTCCCAGGTCATTGACAGTCAGATGAAGGTAGAACAGCTACTGTTGCTTTTAATTTGATTGAGATAGCGTGTACGTCAATATCAAATTTATACCTGACCATCTGATACCATTTGGCATCACTTATTGAGAGTCATTTAAAGCAGTGGCTCTGATTTTGAGTGGTGACCCAAAATAGTACCACATACAACTGTTATTTGTTGAGTGATATTTTGTTTTACCTTGCATAATTTTTTTTATACTTTTTTATACTTTTCAAGTCATATAAATTTATACCAAATTATAATGAAGCTTGATTAAAAATCATGACCTTTGAAATCAATAACAGAAGACAAGGGTGTTGTTTTCTTGTCCCTACTAAAAGATATTTATTTAACTATGCATGATTATTTGACTACAACATGATTATTTGACTACAACATGATTATTTGGCATTGTAGTTTTTGCGTTTAGCATTTGATTATGCCCAGAACAGACCTGTAAACCATATTTGGGTCACAACCCACCGGTTGAGCACCACTGATTTGGGGAATACAATACAAAAATGTACTCTATAGAAATATTTGGTAAAACTTATATATATAAAAATATATAAAAAAAATATTTGGTGGCACACGGTTAACCTCAACAAACCTCTGACATGAGCTGAATGAGAACTACAGTTTGTCAGCATGTTTTTCAATGTCAGGCTGAAATACACATACACGCAGTTTAACAATTCATTCTAGAATGCTGACATACTTTACTAATGACCTCAGAAGTTATTTTAAGATATTGATTAGTACCTGCATGAATGTATCCCAGAAATAATGTCGGCTTATATTGTATCTACCCCAATCTGGAGCTGCCTGAAAAACCATCACAAACATACTAAAGGTTTCAACCTTAAACAATACTGAGGTTGAAAACTCTGAGGTCACAATTTTGCGTTTAGGTTCAGCAAGAGTCACATGTCACAAATGAAAGTTTATTAGATTTTAGGGTTTGATGTGCCCTCCAAGACAAACTTCAATGTTTCTATGATTGTGATCTGGTAAAAAATGTAGATCACTTCATATGGTCACTATATTAAAACTATGATACACTTATGATATATTGTATTCTGCATAATTCATAATAAAGCAATGTATTACAGTAGAGAATAATACAAAAGCATTTTCATTAATGGACTGTAGGTGTGTTTACAGTAATACAGACATACACATTATGGATTGTGAGTACACACTGTCAGTGTTGTCAGAGTGATTTGTAATTCAACAGGTTCTGCCATGGTTAACTGTGTGCATGCGCTGTGGTTGCACAAGATAAGCCAGCGTACAGAAAGTTAGTTATCCATAATCACAGGATGAGACTCACCTCTCTGTAGCCCCTCATTCAGGCTGAAATATGTCACAAACAGCAGTAATGGAATGTTTCTATGGAGCTTCATGTTCACCACAGAACGTGAATCAGCTTTAAAATCCATTCGTCAACCTCATATCAAATCCTGAAATGATGATGGTAGAGTGTGTGTGTAGCAGACGGGTCGTATGGTCAGTTCGTGTCGCTCTGCTCATGTGGTTTGCTGAAGATGGACAGGGTCAGCTGCTGGATATGCTTACAGTGATATGGGGGGGATACAGAGATACAGAACATACCAACAAATCTGGATTTGGGGAACATGTTTTAAGCACATTTTGTTGTTATCGTTTAGTTTATATAGTGGATATAAAAAATGTGCTGGCAAAAAAGAAATATAGATAGATTTTAATAAAATAAATGCAAAGAGAATTGCTGTAAATCTAAGAGTGTCTCAATGTTTTCTGCTTGTGGCAATCAAGTTAAATCCTCAAATAAACAATATTACTTCATAAAACCCCATAATATTCTATTGTATAACACTGCCATGCCATTTTACACAATTGGCTTTAATCATGATTCAGAGACTAAATGATTCAACTGTGCCAATTAAATCATATTCGTTTTCTTTGCTGAAAGTCAGATGAAGAAGTTGTGCTCCTCTGTCCATGCTGGACTCAGAAACACACACCAGCCCTCCCTCACTCATAGCAATAGCATGACAAGCACAGCCTTTGCATTCAAGTCGCCTTTGTATGGAATTACCCACCTGTTGCTCACTGGCCCTTATGTACTGATTTATTTTAGGCTGGAGACTGAGTGACTGTTTAATGCCTCGTACTCTCTGCTTTTATCTTTTTAAGGCAAGATATCTTATTCTGATGCACAATCAAGCACAAAATTAAAAACAAAGTGGTTTGACAAACATCTTTTTTTGCATGTTTATTTTATAACTTTATAAGTTATGCAAGCAAATGTTTCAATGGGTCTAAAATATTAGAAAACCATCTTAACTGCAGAGTTACATGCTGTACATTTTGGAAATCATGTATAGAGCCATTGTTAGGGTAAGACAACTGCCCTATGCTGCATACATTTTAAACCAAAAGCTCAACAAAGCGGTTCTCATTCACAATAATTTGATCAATTTAGTCTACTTAAAATAAATAAACTATAATGACTGCCAAACCACAGAATCACATTTGAAAGAAACACAGCTAAAAGATGAACATTTCTTAAATTAGCTACATATTATAGCTAATTTATATACATTTATATACATATTATATACATTTTTTCATTAAGATGTAATGCCATAGCAGCTATAATTATACTATGATACTGATGAAAAAATAGCTTCATTAAGAGCCTCTTGCCCCTAAAAGCAGTACCAAGTATTGGTACTAAAAAGATTCTAGATTCTTAAAAAGTGACCTAAATAGTTTCTACAGAATTCATTATATAATGAATTCCATAGAAACTATTTAGGTCACTTTTTAAGAATCTAGCACTGTGGACATTCATTATAAAGTGAAATATGAAGTTCATTGTGTAAAACTGAAGACAGCTGTAATTCCTCCACTGCTCCTAACAGTGTCACCCCTGTGTTTGGCAAACACTGAGACATTACATTCAGTGATGAGTCAATCAGCATTGTGCAACACAATATGATTGAAGCAAACAGTGTCTCCAAGACCACAAGGCAGTCTGACATCAAGTCTACTGTGTATTGACCCTGTACACAGTGAGTTGGAAAGACTCGCGTTTTTATTATGCGTGGTCATGATGACCTCGAGTAAAAATGAGTTTCTGAAAGCCAAAATGAATTATTGCATATTTATTTGAGATTTGTGGACAAATGTATTCTTGTGATCTACATGTCAGTATCTGTCAGTCTGTCCTCATGTAAATCATTTGCTGATTACAGGAAGTGATTACAAGATTGCAGACACTTCTATATGGTTTCAGTGCCTTAGATTTTAACTCATTGTTGCTTATTTCATACCGCCATCTACTGTGTAGTAGGAGAACTGCCTCGACACCATATGCCAGGAATTTCAATAATGCTCATTCTTGTTCAGCAACTCCAGAGATTTCAAAGGGTGAAAACACATCCAGTCTGGGAACTTCTTGCTTCTGTTTTTATTTTTTACTTTGCACATTTTAACAGCTACAGTAAAGCTAATGCAATAAACAATATACATTAAATGCAAAATGCACACGTATAGAAAAGTACAGACAAAGCATGGCAGTGTGTCTTTTAAAAGGTGTTATATTGCATACACCAATGAGTTTAGAATGCTGGACAAAGGTTGAGGGTCAACGTGCATATGTGCCATTTTCTGAATCTTGTGACTTTCAGTAGTGTCTCTTTACTTGATGAATCCTAAAGACTTCTGCTGTAGATACGCACCAGTTGTAGGGAGGCTGCATTCATATCACACAAAGAGGGAACAGCAAATTCTGGGGCAAGATTTAAGGTCCAATGAAAAGCCTTCAGGAATGTTGTAATGATATAATTCTGTCCCTTAAAATACAGCACATTTATTGGCAGTGAAACTTCTTAGATGGCAGTTATTTAAATGGTTTTATTTGACATTTAAATACTTTTGTGTTATTTACTTATTTATAAACTTTTACTAAATACTTGGTACTGCTGTCAGACCCCTGAAAACTTCAATCACTGTGTAACTTGTTTCGTATTTATTTTGCACTGTTTTTTCTTTGATTTTTAATGTATTACTGTATCTGAATTTCATTTTTTACTTGACCCCTACTGAGTGTCATTTTACTTTTATTAAACAAGCTGTAGCTGATCACAAGGCATATACAATGTCAAAATAATCCGTGTGTAATGTTTCTAGAGGAACTGATTAATCAGATTCATTCCTCAAACATTGTATTAAGATTTTCTTATCATGGTACGCCATATGCATACCAAAATTAACCCTCCCTGTTCTGGTGAGGTATTCAGGCTGTGAGATTTATACCTATGGGTGTGTTTATACACATTGTTAATCATTCCCAGAATGCACCTGGAGAGGTGAGCTAGTTCAAGTTACAGCACAACTGTGTCACAAACTCCAGGAAAACACCTGACAGGGACTCTCCATTCTGCCCCTCATTGCCTGGCTCTTCTTATCTGATGTGATACCGCTATAGCTGCGGCTCAGGAAGAGATATGTGACCTGTTCCTTTGTAAGTCCAGTAGTATTGGATCAAAGGCGGCGGCAGGTGAGTAAGCCCTGCTGTGCTATTGTTTGTGTGTGCTACTGCAGGATTATGTATGTTACATCAGGTTTGTCTATGAGTGGTGTGCTTTGATTTTATGTTGCTGGTACTGTAGTTGTCTTCATTGAACAGTGACTAAGAATAAGCGTATTAGGCAATGATCTCCCTAGACAGCTAAGGAAGTGTAAACTTCAAACTGAAACGTATTGGTCAATGTGACAATATGGGCTGGAAATCTGAAATAAGTTTGTGTTCTAAGGTGGTTTCTTGAACTGAGGGTGAATTTTATTTTAACACAATCTCTGTGGCTTTATATTAACTTAATTAACTGTTTAATCTATTTTCTTGTTTGATTGCATAATGCCATTAACTCCACGTTGCACTGAAGCAGAGCTGCTGACAGACGTATTTACATGCAGATGCAGATCTTTTATCGGTCAAATCTTTTAAAAGCTGCATTGCTGCAGAGCACGAGTTGTATTTGTGATTTTCACAGAGCATGCGCTGACTTGAATAACCACACCACTCCCTCAAGGCACAAATTCAATGAATTTCACAGTCCTGGACACGCAAAGTGAAAGTACAACCCACACAATGCTAAACACACAAGACCAGCGGTCCTTTTCTGACAGTTAACTCTGACAGCATGTTAGCAAAGAAAGCGCTATTCTCAATGGGGTCTGTTTGCTGCTTACACATTTATATAGACTATTGAAGTAGCCCCAACTCACATACCAGAGATACTGTAAATGCAGCCAAAACATGTTTGGACACAGCTGGAACACTTTAAAAAATATCCTGAGATCAGCAGTTTTGACTTGAACAGTGTGTTTTCTTTGTAGATCTGGTTGGTTTGTTGAAATGAATGCAAGAGAGTTAACCTCTATTGTTCAAATCGGTGCTGGAAAATCTTGCTCCAGGTCAGTAGTCATTTTGTGATAACTGTATTATAGCTATTTTTCAAACTAGTGAAAAGAATAAGTAATAATCTGGCAGACAGGATATTGACTAGAGTGATGTTAAAATGTTTAAGACCTTAAAGAACATTTGGAATTTAGCTTGGAAATTAAAAGCAAAATAAAAATAAATAAAAAATACGAAGTAAAGTAGTAAGACAAAAATGATAAAGTAAAACAAAAGAAAGAAATGTAATTCTGTACAATTTCTAGGTCAATAATCAACAATCAAATATTTGACACTGCATTTGTACAAAAGGTCAGATTTCCTTGCTTCCATTAAAGCACATGCGATGCTTTTGGAACATTTTTTAAATTACACTAGAGTAACACAGATTATCCGGTTTTACACACATTTGTAGTGTGCATGCTACATGCTGTCATTAAAGCGAACAACAAAAAGGCTACATTTTCAGAATTACATGTAAGATTTTTTAAAATGTGAATTTTTAGTTAAACCTTTAATTCAATGACAACATATATACTGGTGACGAAAGTTTTTAATTGTCATTTACAGAGAGAGACACAAAGAAATTATGTTTTGTACTTTTAAAAAGACTTTTTTTGGTAAACGTCTTAACGTTTTGGTTAAGAATAAACTTAAAAAAAACAGTAATTATGCAAGTATATAACAGGGCTCTGTTCAAATTACAATTTTATATGTCCAGATATACAAATACAAATAAAATGATAATTTTAACTTCATGTTAGTTTTGTCTTTCTCACTGAATTTCTCACTAATCTTTTTTAAAGGGCTGAATTGATCTCTTTATTGAACACCTACAACTGCTTTCTTAAAGACAAAACACAGCTGCAGCTCACTGTTCATGAGGTAAAGCATAAGTGCTCCATCTTAATTAATGATTATGAATTCATTACAATATTGATTTTTAATGTATGACCTATCAGATATGTGAGCTTTAATTTCAGGAGGCCCTGTTTGGACCTTGATACTTGGATCTTTATAAACAGTTTTTGCTGCCCTCTTCAGCCAACGAAGAGTATAGCAATCATTAATGCACAGTCCCACTTTCTGCTTTTATAGCATGCAGAACAGGTGACACTAGAAGGGATCCTGGTCATCTCCTGGGGTGTAAAGAGGCCCATTCAGCTACAAATACAAGACGAAAAACAGAATCTTTCAAATGACTCTCCAATCAAATCCCCAGACCTACTCAGTCCACTTGGAAACAAAAGGTTAAATATGTTATTATCCGGTTATCCAGTGGTGTGGAGTAGGGGAGGAGGATTTACTTTAAAAAGTACTTCAGGATCTAACTAACTTATTGCACAGTCTTGGTTAGGAAAAGCTATTGCAATTTTCAATTGTTTTAATTGTAATAAGCTAATATGTTTTAATGAATAAATTGATTAGGATTACAGCATATAAAACTTTCCCTAGCAAATTCTACCTTCACTGTTCACTGTGCTAACATGTTTTCATTTCACTTCACTTGTTTACCCGACAACTATTAGAAAACGTGATGATTTGGGAATTGTAGTTTGGCCTTTGTGTAATTAGACTGAAATTTACTGAAATATAATCCTTTGTGACAACTTCCCTTTGTGACAACTATCCTGTTCTCCTTGAGCGACTCTTTCCAGCGAAAGTGTTTAGATATCAAATTAATATTGATTCAAGAATGTTTCTGTTTATTGCAACCGTTCTCAATTCCACCTCAGATTTTATGTCTCTGGCTTTGAACACGCCAGATTCAAATCATTATCATAATCGAAATCATAATTAGATTTATTAACAGACTGAACTGGATACACAAAACATACAAAATGACATGAAAAAAGAAGACAAAATTTAAACACAGTTAATACAAAATAAACTGTTTTTAAACATAGACTATGTTTTTCTGATGATCTAACAGCATGTCTCATCACTGACAGGGGTATGACGCGCTGGGGAGAGTTTGATGATCTTCATCATATTGATGAGCTTGAGGAAGTTATTCAAGACGGATCAAAGAAACCTGACAGACCTACTGAAGGTTCAGATATTGCTACATTTAGTCGTTTAATTTGTGTATTTGATCATTTATAGATTTAACTCCCAAAGGAAAACACTTACACACTAATAAATGTATTAACAATATTAGTTTCTGTCATAATATAAAACCATTTTGTTTAATAAATTTTACATACTGTAGCTAACATCATCACAAATCTCTTCAGACTATATTGAATATGAAAGCAAGACTCTGAGGCCTTTTCGGCTTAAGTCAGTCAGTGATGAGAGTCCAAATCTGTTCCGAACCGTGAGTGATGCCTCGCTTGTAAAAATGAGGGTGAAGAGTAAGAAGATGGCAGAGAGACAGAAGAACAGAAACTATCGTTTTTCCATTAATGGACACTTCTACAACTACAAGGTTTGTAACAACTACAAGGTTTGTAATTAAAAGCTACAGAGATACAGAACCTTCACTCTTAAAAATAAAGGTTCTTAAAATGTTCTTTACAGTGATGCAAGGTTGAAAGGTTGAAAGTGATGAAAGGTTCTTACCTTTCATAATCTAAAGAACCATTTCCACAACAAAGAACCTTTTGTGATAAAGATGTTAAAGGTTCTTTATAAAACCACACACCCCAAAATGGTTCTTCTTTGGCATTGTGAAGCACTTTTTTTGAAGAGTGTTGGTTGAGTTAATTGGATTGGAGGCTTTAGGGTTTGGTTTTGAGGTGGGATTATCATTAAGAAAAGTATTTTTTATTATTCATAACATTTGACAAACAAATGAATCAATACTTTTCCAAAAGAAGGATTGTTGTAAATGTTCTGTCAGTTAACCTTAACAAAACATAAACAAAACATGCTTAACGTGGAAACATCTAAAATAAATTATTTTATTAACTGTTTTAATGAACTATTAACTATTTTATTAAAACTATGACTGAATCAACGTGGCTATACTGAGTGATATCAACAAAATGCCAGATCAGGTGGAACGTTGAGGTAAAACTACACATTTCCCTCTTCTTACAGTGTGAGAGGTTAGTTTAGTTCTCAGAACACTGAAAATATTAGTCAGAGATATTTTCTGAGTCATGTTGTTTATGCAGACGTCCATTTTTACACCATCATATGGAGCAACCACAAACGTCCACATCAACAGCAGGATGACAACACAGGAAGTCATAACACAGCTTCTTCACAAATTCAAAGTTAGTGATTCTGCCTCTAATGGATTACTTACTTCTAGTTTCTCTTTGATGTATTTGACTGATTCAACTTAAATTTATTTTGCTTACATACTTCTTACATTTGCCCTTACCTTTCCTCCATGCAGATAGAAAACAGTCCAAACGAATTTGCCCTGTACTGTATTCATCAAAGTGGAGGTATGTAGAAACTTATTATTCCAAGTTTCACGTTTAACCTTTGGACAAATCTAGCAAACAAATACATTCAGAACTTTCTATAGAAGTTTCTGGGGCCTTGTTTAGTATACGAGTATATAGTAAACAAGTATACAAGTAGCCTATACAGTACATTTCTGCAGTTAGAATTCAAGTCAAGTACCATCAAGCCACAAAACTGCTACATTTAAATTACAGTAGGTGTAAGACTTTAAATTACAGTAGGTGTCTTGAGCTACTGTTTTTACATAAGAAAGAAACATTTGATACAATGAACCAATTGTGTAAATATTATATATCATTATATTGTTCGTAGAGAAAAGAAAACTAAGTAGTTCAGACCTGCCATTATGGGAACGTGTTCTACAAGGACCATCAGACAGCATTATGAGAACGTTCCTCATGGACAGTGATGAACAGGAAGTTAGCATTGATGTGAGTCATGGCTCCCAAGTGACCTACATGAATGTGTGTTTCCTACTCAAACCACACTGACGCCTTGTTTCCACTGGTTTAATAGGTAGCTCAGTACCTGCATCTAGAGCAGCCCGTTTTAAAGGTAGTACTGCAGAAACTGGAGGAACAGGAACATCAAGAAATACAAAAGATAATATCAAAGTGAGTCTATTTCATGAATAATTGAATTTCTTATTGCATTTTTATGTAATCGTTAGCGGCTATATTCCTATTAATCAATGGTTACGCAAACAAGTCAAGAGTTTAGTTATTTTACACATAGAATAATCATCATTATAAAAGCATTTAAAAGTAACAAATGAAATATGCAGTGACTATAAGTGAAGTCAACTTAATGTTTTATATTGTCGTTTGTTTTAACTAGCCACTGAAACTGACTAGATTATATCTCTGCACACACTGCTGATTGTCTCAGTCAACATGAATCCTGAGACGTGTTTCTTTGATACAGTATTACATATAATCTTTCTAAAACATAAATCATACATTCAGTAAAGTGTGTCAAAACTTTAGATTAACTAGATTTTTACTTTTGCAGGTACGAATATCAACGCAATCTCATACTGCAATGGATACATAAAAAGTTGCCTGTTAAGACTGAGACAACAGTATAAATAAAGACCTAAAACAGATTATGGCAACTGGAGACTGTTTTCCACTTGGCATCATTCACAGAGTCAAACGAATATGGAAAAAATGACATCACTGCAGGGAGAACTTACAAGAAAAGCAGAATTTGAGATCCTGAATACATGCATGTGCGACATTTAAACATTTATTGACTGTTATGTTTCAGGGTGAAATGTATATAATGTAAAATATTTTTCACTTCAATGTAAATTATAATATTTATCATGTGATTAATGTGATTACCAAATTAAACACTGGTATATGAAGATGTTGTTTATTTGTAAATGATTATATTGCTAAACATTTGCTTTCAAGATTTCCAGTTTAAAAATTAAAAACAAAAACAGTAACTGGAAAAATGAGGACTTTTGAAAATTAAATCAGCCTGTTCAGGCAAACGTTCCATTAAAGTCTATTGAAATAACTTTTTTACAAAACTCTTACAAAACAACTGCTTCTTTGCTAAAAAGTATTTGCAATGGCAAAGAATTTATTATTTAAAGAATTAATTTATTTTAAAGTTATTTTATACTTCATTTACTTTTTGTTTGGATAAAAACAAATGTTCATCATCTCTTTTACTCATTTTTAAAGTCAAAACATATCTTATAAAACATTTTCTCCATACATATTAATACATTCCTCAAACGGTATCTAGCCTGCATACTTGAACCTTGATATCAGTTAGCATGTTTACATTAGTAGAATAACGTGTAGCTCACTACCCAAACTACACAAACGTCTTATTCCAGCATGTCTGATGTTGTGGGTGAGAAAACTATGTCTGTATGAAATTCAAGAGACTGTTTTGCATGTTTTCCTTTCCACCTCATGCTGATCATTCCGTGGTGTGAAGGAGACGACAAACTTACAAGCCAATTGCTGAAAAAGAAATCATAACATCAAATGTACAGTACAGGTGGTATGCACGTATAGAGTTTTAACACTGTCTACAGACATTTGTTTTAAATACCTTATTTGTCATGGCACAAGACTCAATATCCACATTTTCTGATTTAAGACATTTGGTCTTTCCAATAGTGGCCTCGATTTTGAAGTTTATCTTATTTGTAACCTAGAACGGGTGAAAAAATCACTTTCGTAAATTGTGAATGAACACAGTTATATTATAATTATAAAATCATGGTTTAATGTCAAATACTGCACCTGAGTGTGAGCAGATGAAACGCTGATGAGTTTAAAATATTTCTTCGCTTTGGACTCCGTGTTAAATCTCTCCACAGCTTTCTTTGCAGCTTCTTGAACGTCTTCTCTTTCTGGGTTGGCTTCAGCCCAACCACCGAGAAGCTGGACTTTTCCTGTGAGAGGACAAAAACCAGAAATCAATACACTCACTTTATAACATGAAGCAGGACTATACGGACACATGCTGACTATACTGTACACTGACACAGCTTTGTCTTTGAACTTGTTCAACATCAAGATTACAGGTCACAATGTATGACAGTGTGAGGGAAAGTGTATATTTTTGTCACTGGGACAGATCACCATTTCTTTTTAAAACATTTTAAGAATCTGTTACGGATGCATAATAATAATAATTAAAGAAATAGCATGTTACAAACATATACTTAAAGAGCTAAAGTATATCATGTCACATGACATCTATTGCTGTCTGATATCTGATACTGTCATATCACGTTCCAGGTAGATCATATACTTTTGCAGTAATATTCTACACTGGTGTTATTTAGAAGATTTCACATATGCAGACCAAAGAACACAATCAAAATATATTTATATAGAGTGATAAAAGCTTACTTGGTACAATGATAACTTCCTCCAAAGGCTGATCAGCTTGGCTGAGGTGAAACACAGAGAGGAAGGAGACAAGCAGAAGGAAGGATATATCCATGTCTTCAGTTGGTTTGTCTCTGAAAGAATGAGTGAGGGTGTGAATGACAGAACAGTTTTAAAATTCTGCCATGAAGTCAAGGAATGTCTGACGCATCCTGCTGCTCCACACCCTTCCAACCACAGAGGGTGGAGGGAGTGTGACGCTCACTGCTATAATGAGCCAGGAAGAGTGAACGCACACAGACGTTATGTCAAGAGTTGTGTTTATTTAGGTGACTGTGCGTGCGTCTGTGTCCTGATACAGGAAATAAATCTGCTTAGTGCTGTAAGCTGCTGCCCTGCTGCCAGTACACATACAGCTTTTCTGTTTACACATACAACTTCCTGTTACTTACAGGTGAAGATTACAAACACTTGAACTAAATCTGAGAACAACTTAGATAGAATATTTCCTTTTAATGTAAATTCAATAAATATGTGACGTCTTAGAAGTCACAAATACCCAGGAAAATAACTAAGATCAGACATGTCACTGGTGTATCGTAAAGAGAACAAACTGGGTTTTCTAGAAACACCTTTTTTTAAATGACTGACATCACAATTCAAGTGTTATAGACAGGGAAAGGTTTTAGGTATATTAAGCAAATGTTGTATTTTCTCATAAAACATTCATATGAAACTTTAAAAACTTCCTATGTTATGCAGATTACCTGGTATTCATATATAAATGACTGTATATATAAATGATATATATAAAAAATCATATATAATTGATACTGCAGATATTATATTTATGTTTAAGGAAATATATTTTATTGTCAAATGCTTCTTATGCTCTGTGTCTTGTGCTATAGTGATGATAAAAAATGCTGGTAAAATGATCACTTATTTGTACTAAATAGTGTGACCAAACAGGGAGACAAATGCCTTTCACCAAAGCAACATTTGAAAACAATCTAGAGCACGTGGCACAAAGCTCACACCCTTACTGCCGCCCAAAAGCCCAAACAAAACAATGTTTGTGTGGCCCATTTGTACATAAAGGCCATGCTGACAAAGCACAATTGATACCTGACTGTGTTTTATAAAATACTGTTATTCATTACTTGTGTTTTATATTTTAGTTTGTTTACAATAAACTATATTTTACTTTTTATAAGGATTATAATTAAATGATCTCATCTGGCCTTAAAAATGGTTAAAAGTCTGGCAGCAAAGTTTCCAGACGGAGTCTGAATGGAATCATGAAATAAATTGTAAAAATACAGATCAAATTTTACAGTCAAAAGTAATTAAAGCATATTGCCATTGAAAAATGTTTCTTTAAATAATTACAATGCAATAAAAATAACTACTTTTTAGGTTAATCCCTGTAAATGTTTACTGTAAATGACTGTTTTACAAAATTACAATAAAAATACAGATCAGACTGAAAATGCCCTACTACTAAAATATGGGTTATACTATGTCTAAAACAAACAGTGTATAGAAAAGTAATTTAAAAGCCTGTAGATTTACTGCAATAATCAATAATTTTAGTAAATCGCAAACAAATATTTATTGTTTTATTCTTTTTATGCGTTATTTTATGTGCCAGTGGAACAACAATTTTAGTATGTCAGAATAATCAAACATATCTAGATTAAAAACACAATCACTGTAAATGCAAAACGAAAGAATATAGGATAATATGGATAAGATATGATATTTATAAAACAAAAAAGGACACACTTAAAGATTACTTAGATATACTGAATCCTTGGCAAATGCGTATTTAAAACAGTTATAAATTCTATGTAGGACTTAAGGCAAATTATACTTTCAAACTAGTCCTACAATCTTGTCTATGCTCAGCTGGCAATTACAACCCCTAGAAGACGTGCCCATCTTTTACTACACATTTCAGATTTAAAACACGTGGACACACCTGGACTGCTATTGTCATCTTCCACAGTCTTTCCACATGACCTGAAATTACAAATATATATTTATATATAATAAAATGAGTATATAACATACTGGTATACATTCCAGCACAACACATTTTTACTCCCAACTTGTCACATATCACCGTCAGCCCCCCTCTCGTTTCTTGCCTCCTTACGGTGCAATTAGACCAAAAAAGGTATGTTAACACTTCTGAACACAATCAGAGTTATATAAAATGATATCCTAACTGTTTCCAGCTTTAAAATGGCAGTGGATGGTTTTCATTATTTTGAAGTATGTCCATCCATCATAAAAGTCCATATGACTCCAGGGAGTTAATACATGCATTCTGAAGTGAAACAATACATTTGTAAAAACAAACGTAATTACTATTTTGAACATTTTTAGGGATCAAAATGGTGTTTTGAATGTAAACATGTCTTTATGCAAGACTACACCGAATGGAAAAACTGAGCTCTGACAGGGACCTGGTGTATATGGACCAGTGCCTAAACCTTGCAATTTGTGGTCATATCTTTCCTTGAGAGTGATTCAAATATTTGTGGCTTGAAACAGAAGGAAAACTGACTGGTCAAACATAATACATTAAGCATATGTTAGGGGATCAAATGATGTGAAATGTTTATTTATTGTATATACATGTTTTGTTTTTATGCTGCTTTGTGTATTTTTGCTTCCAAAAGTGTCAAATAGACTATTACTACTACGCTGGTTATGAGAGGGCGGAGACTGTTGCCCTTTAAGAGCGCATCATTGAGACTCGGGGGCATCTTTCAGTCACGTGGTGGGGCTGTAGTGCGCAGCGTGGATGTCGTCTGTGGAGGGAACGTGGGAAGCAGTGTGTTGGGATAACACACCGCGAGTGAGTGTCGTGGCAGTGCTAATAACACACGAAACACTGTAAGCTAAGTGTGTGTTAGTGACGCGGTACTGGCGACAAGACACGAGACACCGAGATTTAAATAGAGGCGCGGTGAGCATGACGTCGACCGAGAGCGTCATGTGTTTATCACGGGATTTCAACGGGTATATTGTGTGGGTATATTATTCATATTGTCAGTAACTTTTCAGTATTTGATCTACCAAAGTCCATTTTAACAGACGAAGACCTGTGTTGACCTAACAACACTTAAAGTTGTGACTAGAGACCATAACTAACGTGTTGCCAATACTCGGGTCTATATAGACACTGTAATACTTTCCTTTGATTGTGTGTTGTGACACTGGTTTGGAGTGGATTGTGGGATTTTGTGTGCACAAGAGACTGGTAGTAATATGTGTTTATGTGTGAAGTAGGGCTGTAGATACTGGCAGTGTTCTGTTTTATTCGTTTTAGTGATGAGGTGCTTGAAGTACTGTTGCAGTGGGAGCAAACTACTGCTGTTGCCCAGAAAGACTGCGGTCAGGCCAGCCGCCAGGCTAAAGAGCATGTGTATATATATATATATATACACACTGTCTACACAAAAAGCTATAGAAATAGTTCTAGATTGCACAGACCACTTTCACCTCAGATTGAGAGGTACACCATGCTACAGTGTCATCAGCACAGTATCAGGACTGTCTGATGTGGAATTACAAAATAAGAGCCCCCCACAACTTTCATATTTCCACTGTCTATATAAAAGTTCTAGATTGCACAGACCACTTTTACCTCAGAGTGATAGTACACCTCGCTACAGTGTCAAGTACACAACAAGATGTTCACATGTTGTATTTCACATGTAAACATGTTTAATACAAGCAATCAGTAAAAAGTTTGCATAAAGAAAAGTTTAATAAGAAATCAGTACTCAATGTAATCAAAACTAATTATGTAAAGTAAATTGTAAATTAACAAGAATAATTTAAAATAACTATATTCAACCAAAATAATTATTTAAGAGCACAGTATGCAGTCATTAGCTCTGGCCTTCATCCAGGTCTTCAGTCATTCCCAGACACTCTTCATGGAACCACCTTTCACATGTGTCAGCTTGGATCTAGAAATGTAGAAGTCAGAAATATCAGGGAACTGCTACAGTTTAATACCACTATTGCTTTTCACATTCAAGTTCTCCTTTATCATGTGAATAACACAGTTACCCAGTTTAACACACGATGCACAGATCCAAGAGTCTTTGTGAGTGAACACATGGCACAGTTATTGGCTTCATCGAGCACTGCAATGTTCATATAAACAAAAATTAATTTGTAACAAACATTAATTTGAAACAAACATTTGACGGTCAATATCCTTGTTTACATAGACAGCCTTAAAATATCAACATGACATACTGCAAAGATTGCATTAATTCCAGTTTGGTAAGAAACACAAAACTAAGACATATTTAGGTAATCACTAAACCCGTCCTTTAAATCAGGCTATTACCTCCAGTGATAATAACATTGTGTGTAACTTGTTTCACGTGCAAAATGGGGAAGCCTAAAAAAAATGCAGAAGCCTAAAAAAGGCTTCTGCATAGGTCATCTGTAGTTGTTATTTTCCATAGCTGTTCACTAAAGTTTCGTCACCATGTATTATTACCCTTGACTGTAGAGACCATCAGATTTATGTGGCTAATGCAGTATTGTAATTGTTAACGCATGTGAAGGTTTTTTCCCCCAAAAGCCTTTAAAAATGATGTTTCCCATTTTTGACTGGCACTATTCCCTTGAAATTGTTATTGCGATTATTAATTATGATCACAATTTACACTTAATGTTTTAAATAACTTTATACCATTGTTTGAGGCAACTGTATGCCACATTTTTATAAATGGTTTCTTCTTTAAACATAAAAAAGTAAACATTTAAAAATTAAAACTGGGGGAAAAAATCCTTTAGATAACCTGTACGAAAAATACACACGCACACATCTTAAGCAAAATATTGTAAGTGGATTATTATTAAACACATCACAAACAGTGACTACTAACTTGGATCTTTCATCTCCTGCAGCACTCCCTCTGTCTTCGGATGGCACTATAAATGGGGACGATTCTGGCTGGTGCTTTGACAAAGTATTTTACCGTGAAGTTAATTGCAAACAGTTAAAATTTTGGAAATGAACTAAAAACACATACAGGTCAAGCTGTTACTATGTCAATGAATCTGAAATTACATAATTTCACTAGTAAACGTATAAGACCGCATCTAACTATGATAAATTTTGGTGTAAAGTGACAACTATCACTGTCATCAACAAGAAAATATTTATATGTGTGTGTGTGTTGTAATCATATTTTAATAGTTAATTTTATAATAATTGGAACGTTATATATAAGACGGTGTCTTATCAAAAAACAATATATAATATTTCAATATAATATATATATATATTATAATAAAATAAAATATGTTGCCATTTTTAACATCTATTTTTATATCAATAATTCAAACATATCTTTAATGCTGGTAATAAACTTCAACAGGGCTCAGAATGGCTTTAACAGAAGCAGTAAAAATAATAAAGGTATGTAGAAAACAGTACAAATCTGATGGCATTAAACAACTATTCAAGATAATTTTGACACACATGATCTGATACATTCATCTAATTATTTAAATAAACTACCTCAAAATATTCATTTAGTCTGTGTACGAAGGTAACCATTGGAATAAATAGGATTATGTGTCTAAAAAAAGTCTACAAATGTTACTGAGCAAGAAGAAGGTCCACATGGAGGACCAAACACATGGGGGTGTAAGTTGTTGACTTAGGAGACTGTTTTTTTACACAGGGACACTGGTTGTTATATTACAGTATGGATTTAAGTAAGGATTAATTAATGACGTCTATTGACTAATTAGTAAAATAATCCTGCACATCCTGCAGCCACAGTATGACCATGGATCCATTCATGTTTCTAATAATTCATATAATAATAATATAATAAAATGCTAAAATGCTCTTTTGGGTAGGACTAATTTCTTACGTAATAATAATTTCTTATGTCATCTCAAACTCTGTTGCTAATTTCAAAACGCTATTTTAGAACTAGAAATAAAGGGTTGAGCAATTGATATTAGAGAGAGAGATCATGCAAATGTTTGTAATAAAGTAATAATAAAGTTAAATTATATTTTTCTGTCATCTGCATTAGTAAATAATTACAAACCCTGTGAACAAGTAGGCATATCAAATATGTATTGTGTATTATGTATATATAATGTATTTATTTGTTCTTAGCATGAATCGTACCCAGTCGACACTAATGTTGTGGAAACGTCGGTATTGCATCCCATTTTAACTCTGGCAATGTTGTGCTTTACATATTGGCAATGTCTAAACAACATAGAAACGTAAGACACTAGACAGCTGAAGCAAAGTTGTTGCACAACATTCAGAAACTGCGAGACATTTCCTGGTGTCATAGCAATTTGTTTCTGTAGATTACCAATGACACATACTACCCTTAAAGTTTGTTAACAGAACAAATTCATATAATCTTAAAAGCTTTTCTTTCAGTATTTAAAGGCAGAAATGAAAACTCGTGACACTCATGTATTGAATTACACCGCAGACTCTCCATTAATGACCCAACGGTCATTACATTTAAAAGACTGATTCAGAAAAGCGCTTCAGTACAGTGATGTGTACATGTGCTTTGCTGTTTTTTTTAGATACCCTAAGCACAACCTAAATTGCTGGCTCTGAATGCTAGTTAAAAGGCAACATTGTGACAGCGTTGTGACAACCTTCACCACATTACCTACATCAGCCTTTTGCCATGTTGTTACAACATTGTTAGAAGGTTGCCTGCTTTGAGACAACATTCTGTGTGTGCAGGGTAGCCTATCCGTGTTTTCCTATCTGTGTTTATAATTCATTGTATTTTGCTCACGGTTTATAACTTGAAATTAAATTGTGTGTTTATATTAACTGTAAACTTTAACATGGAAACAGTAAAGACTGTTGTCGCAGTATGTCATGCTTATAAAAGGCAGACAGCCACTTGAAGCAGGGCTGCTTATTGTGAGTGGCTGACAGCTGTATTTTATACAAGACAGACCATTGCTCTGGGGCAGGGGGGCACTTGTGAACACTGTGTATACGGTTATAGTCTTTCTGTTATATCAGTTAACTTGGCAAAGAACTACTGGAATCTGGAACTGGAACCAGAAAACTTGCATTGCAGCTTTAAGCTCTGCTGGTTCAGTGCTGTTCATTTTCCAGGTGGAGGCAGTAAACAGCTCTTCCTGTTAATGATTGACGAGACTACTTGTGTTGTCAGCTTAATCTGTAGGAGATTGTAACAGGTAAGGTCCAATACTGTAATACATTCAGGGAAACAACAGTGTCCAGACGCTGATTATAGTTATCAACCAAGACCATGTCCAACATTTTGATTAAATTCATTAAATAAATTTATAAATAAAAAAAGAGTAATTAAAGTTTACAAATATGAACAAATGTGTTAATACATCCAGGGTAACTTAAATATAGTTTAGTTTATAGTAAGACAGGAATAGAGAATGACAACATTTTTAGGGTTATGAGTATACAGAGTATATGTGCACACAATGTAACTATTAACAAATAATGAAATAAAAACACTCACTCCAGTTTCTCCAGTTTACAGTGTGGATTCTTCAGCAGATCAGAAAGTAGCTTCACTCCTGAGTCTCCTGGATTATTATAATTCAGATTAAGTTCTCTCAGGTGTGAGGGGTTTGATCTCAGAGCTGAAGCCAGAGCAGCACAGCCTTCATCTGTGATGTGACAGTCAGTCAGTCTGTACAGAGAAAAAATGAATTTATATTTACAGCATTTCAGTAAATGATTTCAATAAATTATTTTCTTTCATGATTTATTAAAGTTTTCGTAATACCTACTTATGCATAGTCAAAGTTGATACCAATTTTATTCAAATCATTAAAAAAATATCATGCTTTCATAACATTGTTTTGGCATTTAGCTATAGGCTAACATGTCAATTGATAGTGTCTCACACACTGTGGGCAAACAGGAAATGAAGGCCACCTTAAGTGATTGTGGTCAATCCAACTATTTCACATTGAGATTAAAACCACTCACTGTAGTGTCTGCAATTTACATTGTGAATTCTTCAGCAGACCAGAGAGCAATTGTACTCCTAAATCTCCTGGTTTGTTATAGTTCAGGTTGAGTTCTCTCAGGTGTGAGGGGTTTGATTTCAGAGCTGAAGTCAGTGCATCAAAACCTTCATCTGTAATGTTGCAGTTTTCCAGCCTGAGGAGACAAGGCAAAAAAACATTTAACCTCTACAGCTTTATCAGATCTGAAAGTCATTATAACCAGGGGTTGTCCTTTTATTATTTATATTGTATATAAAATGTCACTTCAGTTTCCCATCATTTTGGTCCCTACTACACATTTTTATTTTTGCATCTTTTTTGCATTTTGGATTGTATGTGAATGTTTGCCTCATGCTTACAATTGATTAAAAATGAAGGAGAGCGATAAGACACTATGCTTGATTAAAAGCCTTACTCTAGTTTCTCCAGTTTACAGTGTGGATCCTTCAGCAGATACGAGAGCTTTCTGACTCCTGAGTCTCCTGGATTATTATAATTCAGATTAAGTTCTCTCAGGTGTGAGGGGTTTGATCTCAGAGCTGAAGCCAGAGCAGCACAGCCTTCATCTGTGATGTGACAGTATGCCAGCCTGGAAAACAAAGGAAAAACACTTCTCACATTTACAGCTCAACATACTAGTATGGGCTGTGTTTATTAAGAATATGTTTAATGTAACACTCTTCAGGTATGTTGTTTTTCTTTCTGTTCTCCACAGTAGACAATTCACAAGTGGTTAACGTGTACATTCTCATGTTTTAATGATCTTTTATACATTTTAGTTACATGTAGAAATGACAAAACCTTGTATGCATAGTCAGACCTTACGTGTACCCAAGTCTATCAGGAACAAACAAATAAAATGAAGGTCAGAGTACTAACAAAAGGACTACAGTTAACTATTCAATAATGCAACATAATAAAACTTACTGTAGCTTTTCTAGTTTACACTGTGGATCTGTCAGTACTTCAGAAAGCTGCTTCACTCCTGGATCACCAGGTTTATTTCTGCTCAGATTAAGTTCTCTCATGTGTGAGGGGTGTGACCCCAGAGCTAAAGCCAGAACAGCACAACTCTTCTCTCTTATACTGTAGTTTTCCAGCCTGAAGTGATAAGGAGAAAAAACATACACCAGATTAATTCACATACATACAAGTCACATACAACTATTTTTTATTCTATTTGTTATTTACTGTTTATCAGTAAATCATACACAGCCACATTTCATATCATTCTGTTTTATTTGTTGTACAAAGCCTCATTATCATTATCCTTTATACTACTACAACTTTTTTTAAACCACGTTAACAACCACGTAACTTTATGAATGAGCAGTATTTCAACACTGGAACATTATACATACTTATGGTTTGTCACCTTGCCAAGGGCCCTTTCCCTTTATTCTTTGTTTGTTAACCATTTATTAGTTTACTATGTCACCTGCCTTCACTCATTAATCTCCTTTAGTCTTTTATAATGCCCTTTGTTGTTCAGTCCTGATTTGTTATCTTCTGTAAAGTGTGGTCTAGTCAAAGCCAGACCAAAGTCAAGCTTTGGGTGTCTGCTTTTTGGTACTTTCTTCCCTCTCAATGTTATTTGTTTTGATTGGCATGTTTGGCTCTGTTTTGGTATTCACATTTGCTTTAATAAAGAACCTTTGGTTTCACCCTGCCGTCTGCATCCGAGTTCAGTCTAAAAATCTGTCAGCAACAGACAAAATCAAACTACAGAAAGAGAGAGCACACTCTATTAACGTATAAATACTCACGTTAGTGTCTCCAGTTTACAGTATGGATCCTTAAGAAGCTCATAGATCAGCTTCATTCCTGAGTCTCCTGGTTCATTATCGCTCAGATTAAGCTTTCTCAGGTGTGAGGAGTTTGATTTTAGAGCTGAAGCCAAAACATCAAAACCATCACCTGTAATGTTGCAGTATGCTAGCCTGCAGAGACGAGGTTAAGAGGCATGTGTATGTTTATTATTGATTTGTTTACTATAAACCTCCTCGTTTTTTTCAAAAGGATATCCTTGGTTTCGAATTTCTGATTTTCTTAGACTTAAAATAAACCATTATTGAGCAAAACATCATTTTAATTCAAGTGTATTAACTATATTATTATTAAAATTAGTATTTTGGAATTAGTCAATGAACCTAAATAAAAAATGGAAACAGATAAACACAAGTCAAATCAACAAATAAATAATAAGATAAATAACACTTACTGTAGTTTCTCTATTTTACAGTGTGGATCCTTTAGAAATCTAGAGAGCAGCTTCACTCCTGGATCTCCCAGTACATTACAGCACAGATTCAAATCTCTCAGATGTGAGGGGTTCGAACAGAGAGATGAAGCCAGAATAACAAAACTGTTCGCTCGAATTCTGCAGTTATTCAGTCTTAAAATACACCAACACGGACAAATCAATGAACAATAGTTGTGTGTTATGTTTATTTATAGGTTCCATGTTACTCTTTAATGTTAAAGATGATGTGTTCCTGTAGCTCATTTGGTTGAGCATTGCATTAGCAGTGCAAAGGCTGCAGGATTGATTGACAGGAAACACTGATGAAATGTGTAACTTGAATGCACTGTAAGTAACGTTTTCTGCTATGAAGCCACATGTGAATTTCATTTAGTGAAATGTCGTAGTCACGTACTAAGTTTTGCACACAGTATGTATGTGCACATACAGTATGCTAAAAGGTATATTAAAGTGAAACAAAAGCATTTATTATTATAAATAGATTTAAATATTCAATTGCAATGTCCCTGCAACATGTTTTATAAGTACCTGAATACCTAAAGAACAAGTGGTAAACCACAACTCTTTGTAGGAGGGGCGATGGTACTTGACCGCCTTTGCACATTTGCCGTGATGAAAGCGACCCAGAAAAACTTTTTATAGGACAATTTAAGCGTAAGAAACATAATGTATGCTATATTTAATGTCAGGTTTAAAAGCTGATCTAAAATATATCGCTTTTAATGTGACCTTAGCGGGTCATTTTAGAGATATCTGTGTTCTTCCATTCAAGTGGATAAGACCTGAAGAGGAGTAAAATATCTGCCCGGAGGCATTGCAAAGATGGTCAAATATAGTATTGCGATATAACTTACTTATATACTCACATACTTATATGTGGACAGCATTTAGGATACAAGATGCATGTTATTGCCGAGTGTAAATGCTTTTTCATGTAAAGAAAGCTGCTAAAGATTAATGCTTTTTGTTTATTTAACAATAAACAAGCACAAAAATAAATTTCTGTGTTTGTATTTATTTTTGTTTTTAATATATTTAAAACTGCTTTGAAACAATGCAGGATTGTAAAAAGTGCTGTATAAATAAAATTGAATTGAACTAAATGAATAAATTTAGAGCTGTATCTTTTTTACATGTTTGTAATGTGACATTGTCCCAGGATATCTAGGAGTGTTTGCAAACTAAACAAACGGGTGGAATTCATGTCTGTTAATGAATTAAATCATGTAATATAGAAACACTTACTTTAGTTTCTCTAGTTTACAATGTGGATGTTTCAGTAGATCAAAGAGAAGCTTCACTTCTGAATCTTCAAAATTATTATGGCTCAGGTTGAGTTCTGTCAAGTGTGACGGGTTTGACTTCAGAGCTGAAGCCAGAATAACAAAACCTTCATGTAGAATGCCACAATATTCCAGCCTGCAGAAAGAGAAAATCTTTACATGTGTTTGCATCTATGAAAGACTTTGTTCTGGCTACATGCGATCTTGTGGACTTTCCCAACATTACAAGATTTACAACAATTCTTTTGTTATGACAATGTTTAACCTCGTATGCTATGAGAGTGTGTGTTGCTGTGTTTGGGAGACTGTGTTTTAAGACTATGCATAAGTGTAAGAGCATTTGGGCCAAGAGGTCAGCCACAAGCCACATGAACATATGTTTAAAACATTAACATGGTTCTCTGAAAAAAGTGGAAACACGTTAAACAATTTATTTTATCTGAGGAAAAAATATTGATTTGTTAAAATACTTACTGCAATGTCTTCAGTTTGCAGTGTGGATTCTCCAGTCCAGCAGAGAGTAGCTTTACTCCTGAATCCTGCAGGTTATTGTGACTGAGGTTCAACTCTCTCAGGCATGAGGCATTTGAGCAGAGAACAGAGGCCAGTGCTGAACAGCTTTTCTCTGTGAGTTTACAGTCACTCAAACTGAAAATGAAATAAAAACATGCATGCAACTGCAACTTCATTTCAAAATAACAGTATATTAACAGTACAGAATTGTATACAGTATAGAATTATTATATTGGCAAATCTATCCCTCCTTGGGGTGGTGCTGCTCTTCTGTCTATAAATATGGCACATAGTCTTGTTATTAATACTGAGCCCAGGTTAAACCAGAGGTCTAATTTCAGATAGTGATGCTGCTTAATATAGTGTGATGTGTGCTTAATATAACTTGATGTAGTTCAAAGATAAATCTACTGACATTTCTACTGTCTGCTGTATACAGGCCACCAGGGCTCCACACAGACTTTATCAAAGTATTTGCAGAATTTTTACAGACCTTATTGTTGGTGATTTTAACATCCAGATGGATAATGAAAAAGTATAAGAAGCATACAGCCCTGAAAATAGAGTATAAGCTGGAAACAATCAAAACTAGAGATAGCATACAGCTAGTTTCAAATTACAAAAAGACTTTAAAATCTTTTAGAAGAACACAAACACAACCCTAGATATTAATTTTAAACAATGGTTAAATTAACAAAAAAGCACCTGCTTCAGGTATTTGTCAACATCATAGGAGTGATGACATTATGAATTTCTTTAATAACAAAATGATTACTGTAATAAATTACAGACCCATCTCAAATGGAACCAGCATAGAACCAGTTCGACTTGACACTTATCCCAGTTACGGTTCAGCTAGACTTAACCAGATCATAAGATGATTTCAGCCATAACCCGGGTCACCCAGAAGCAGTGGGAATGTGAAGGAGTTCTTTATTAATCTTGCCATTATTTATTTACCTACAGCTCAGTTTTATTGTACAACAAGTTTTATCCCCTGCCTAGTCACAGGAGTGTGATGTTATAGCTGCAATTAGTCACATTATACCTCTGTTTGTTACTTTCCTTAGTGCTTGACATCACAAAACCAGACCGACAGTTTTAAATCAATATAAAATTCCATCTAATCATTACTATAAGCTCTTTATTTAACCAAAAAAGTTACAAATTGCAGTTTTAACCTGCCTGAGACTGGCCCTGCAAGTTGAGCAAGTTGATTAAGATTTTTTTCTCTATTAATATCATTTAAGTTTTGGTTTCTTGTCACAGTTGCGTTAGCAGTGCAAAATGTTGTGGGTTCGATTCCCAGGGAGCACGTGTACTAAACAAATGTATGACTTAAATATAATGTAAGTCGCTTTGGATAAAACCGTCTGCCAAATGCATCAATTTAATATAATGATTGACAGTCTTAAAACTTTACTATTTCACTATTGCAATGCAATGTTCTAATACTTTATAGTATTATTGCAAATTCCTGTATATTATACTCCTGTTTTATCATTTCCAAGGGCCATTTCCATGTTTCCAAGCAAGCGTTCAAGCATTCTTACAGGTTTAAACCAATAAATAAATAAATAAGCAAACAAGTTTTACATGAAGTACTCACTCTGCTTTCCTGGATGCTTTGACAACTGGCATCATTTTCAGAAGACATTCTTCTGATGAATTATATTTACTCAATTGAAATTCGTCCAGTTTATCTACTGAATTCAGCAACACAAACACCAGAGCCGACCACTGAAGAGCAGAAAGATGGCCGACACCTACTGTGCTGCTTACATATGCTTGGACTTCCTGTACCAGAGAATGATCATTCAGTTCATTTAGACAGTAGAACAGATTGATGGATTTCTCTGGGGATAGATTCTTCTTGATCTTCATCTTAATGTACTTGACTATTTCTTTTCTGTTGTGAGAGCAGCTTTGTTTCTTTGTCAGTAGACCTTGTAGAAGAATCTGATTGGACTCCAGTAAGAGACCCAGAAGAAAGCGGAGGAAAAGGTCCAAGTGTCCATTCTCACTTTGTAAGGCCTTGTCCACCTCCCTCTTTAGAGAATCAGTTAGAGAATCAACAAACTTGTGTTTCTTGTCCTGAACAAAGCAAATAAACTTGTATAAAGCAGCAAGAAACTCTTGAATGCTTAAATGAACAAAGCTGAACACCTTTCCCAGGTGCAGTCCAAACTCCTCTCTGAAGATCTGAGTACAAACTCCTGAGTACACCGATGCTTCTCTGATATCAATGCCACACTCTCTCAGGTCCTCCTCAAAAAAAATCAGGTTCCCTTTCTCCAGCTGTTGAAAAGCCAGTTTTCCCAGTGACAGAAGACTCCTTCCAGCCTGCTGAAGATCTTTACATTTCCCATCATACTTGTGGGTTTTACATTTAGTGAGATATATCAGAAAGTGCATGAACATTTGAGTGAGAGTTGTTGGGATCTCTGCACTCTCTGCTTTAGCCAACATTCTCTCTAGAACAGTGGCTGAAACCCAACAGAAGACTGGGATGTGACACATGATGTACAGACTTTTTGATGATTTGATGTGTGTAATGACTCTGTTGGCCAGTCTCTGATCATGTATTCTCTTTCTGAAGTACTCGTCCTTCTGAGTGTCACTAAAGCCTCGTACTTCTGTGACCTGGTCAAAATACTCGGTAGGAATCTGATTGGCTGCAGCTGGCCGAGAGGTGATCCAGAGCAGAGCAGAAGGTAGCATATTCCCCTTTATGAGGTTAGTTAAGAGCACATCGACAGAGGCTGCTTCCTTCACTGTAGACAAGGTCTGATGTTCTTGGAAATTTAAATGTAGTGTACATTCATCCAGACCATCAAATATGAACATGACCTTGTTGTCATTATAATCAGTTAACTCTTTCACTTCTGCAAAGAAATGACAAAGAAGCTCAGTAAAACTGAGAGTTTTCTCCCTCATCAGATTCAGCTCTCTAAAAGGTAGTGGAAATATGAAGTGAACATCCTGGTTTGCTTTTCCTTCAGCCCAGTCCAAAATAAACTTCAGCACAGAAACTGTTTTTCCAATCCCAGCAATTCCTTTTGTCAGCACAGTTCTGATGCGTTTGTTTTGTCCAGGAAGGGGTTTAAAGATGTCATTGCATTTGATTGCCATTTCCTGTGTCTCTGGTCTTCTGGATGCTGTCTCAATCTGTCTCACCTCGTGCTCATTACTGACCTCTCCACTCTCTCCCTCTGTGATGTAGAGCTCTGTGTAGATCTCACTTACAGTGGAATATCTCAGATTTGATATTCCTTCATTAACTCTCTCAAATTGTTTCTTTAGCCTGGATTTTAGTTTTTGTTGGTACACAGAAATCAGTTCTAAGCAGAAAAAAACAAAAACTAGTCAGTAATTGTCAAAATTACTAGTTAGTAATGACTAGTAATTTGTCATCATTCTAATTATTAAGGGTGATTTTCTAATTCAGACTATTTCTGTTCTGGCCAAAGACAAACAGTTTTCATCTCAGTATTTAACCCGCTAAAGAAAGTAAAGGTTACATGTCGAGGGCTTCATACACTTTCTACGTGGATCAGACCCCAGTTTTTCACCCTGGGTTAAAAGTGTTTAAGCATCATAAAACTTTACCAATTAACAAATTATGGCAAATAGTCTAGATCATACTGCTAGGTATTACTTTTTAAAAAGCTGTAGGCAACAATAGCATAAACTAGAGGAGTAAAGTTTGTGAACAACACTAAGTTGACTTGAGGAAGCCTAAAAGTCTAAAAAAATAATATTAAAGTTAGAAGAAAATATAATTGTAGTCATTTTTAAAGCTTAATGATAGACAAACAGACTCACTAATGGACAATGGAATGGAATATTTAAAAAAAACATTTACTGCTTTTTAAACATTGTCTTTTATGCTCACCAAGGCTGTAATCAAAAATTCTAATACAATTTACAATTATGTTCATTACAATTAAAAACGGTTTTCTATTTTAATATATTTACAAAAGCAAATATATATTCCCTTTATGTAATGTACACAATCATAAATTAATAAAGTTTTAGGATGATGCTAGCACATCCTAACATGATGCTAGCTAACACATTTTTGCATTAATTAGCACGATGCTAGCATGTTATAGCCTGTAGTTGTAATGTCATCACTTATTGCTGCTTGCTAAGCCAAGCGCTATGAGCACACCCAGAAGTCTTTACGACATTCTGATGTCTACATGCATGATAGTGATGAACACAAATACACCAGGGTTTGATAGAATCAAATGAGTGTGAAACCAGATCAACGCTGCAGGGGGCGCCAGGAACAATCATATTCGGGATCAGACTGAATGTGCCCAGTATGAAAGCCCCCTAAACTAAAAACATGCTCCCTTCAGTTGTTCAGCAGGTCCACATTCAAAAAACAGTGAGGTATCTCAACCCACAGCAACTGATACAGAGGGGATGCTGTAACCGATCTGTCCTCTGACAGATCAGGTGATCAGAAAACTGGGGTTATGCAAAATATTAATGTTGTAATAATCACATGACTCTTACTTGTCTGTAATATGTTAGCAAGTTCTGTCTGGTTCATCTTCCTCAGGATGTGCAGTGTGATCTTCAGAACCCCTTTCTTGATTTTGCTTTCACACTTATCCTCCTCCTCCTCTCTCTCTGAGCATGCTGGGTAATCTGGACTCAGCAGTGCCTTCAACCTCTTCAGTTCATTCCTCATAAGTGAGAAGACATTGTGCTCAAGCTCCTGAAATCAGTTTTCCATCACAATCAATTCTTAATAAATTAACCTTTTATAAAAACAGGGCGAACAGTAGGATCAATGTACATGAATGAGACGGCTTACTACTGAGAGAGATTTAGTAGTGAAAATAACAAAATTGCACCACTGCTGTTGGTAAATATTGGCCAAAAGAAGAGTTTCACTGAAACTCCAGTGAAGCTTCAGACAGCAGCATTTATGGGGACTGAAGGATTGTGATAAGACTGTTAGAATGATGCACATGATTTGAATTTAGTTCCTCCACTTTGTCACTCAAGATTAATCAAGATGTAGATTAATAGTGTGTAAGCGTAAAGGATTTTCACCATCTGTACTGGTTCATAGTAACTGCAGACCCAAATAAAACTCTTCTGCTCACTGTGTGATCACTGTGTATTTGAGCAAAGCAATAAACCTAAAGCTTCCCTACAGTTACTATTATATGATTCTTTATACGAGAGTGACACATACAAACCTGGAATATAGAATCCAGCTGCTTCATTCCAGCTGTTGACTTTGATTCTTCCAGTGTGTTACTGAAATTTAATAAAGATGTCTCGTAAATATTTATTCAGCTTAAATACATTTCAATTTATTTCTGGCTACATCACACTAAGTAAATATTGCCAGAACACAGGAAGTCTCTCAGGTTTGTAAAGCTTATCAATATCAGTCCCACTCTGTCACTATACACCTTCACAAAGTGCATGGATGCAGTTCTGGTTCCCTTGAGACTCCAGAGCTTCCACATTCTAAATGACATAGACAACTAGATGTCATGGCCAGCTCTCAAGAACTATCTGCATGACACTGAGATGTTGATTAAGATTATGTTAGCTCAGATGAGGTGCTTAGGACTGAGATTCAACCCCAAGAAGAGCACGCCTTATCTGGTTCACAGAACTACTTTTCTTGGGGTAATTTGGGATTTGTTGAGGTAATTGAGTCTACAATGCAGGCACAATTGCATCCATGTGTGCAATCAATCCTTGTCACTATAAGCAGCATTGGGTTAAGCCAGCATCTAACAACCCTTAGATTCTGAGGCTGTTAGGCCTCATGGCAACAGCTGCCAATGTGATCCCTTTGGCTCTACTGCACACAAGACCATTTCAGTTCTGGCTAAAGAAAAACAGTTTTTATCTCAATATTTAACCCACTAAAGATAGTAAAGGTTACATGTCGAGGGCTTCAGACCCTTTCTACATGGATCAGACCCCAGTTTTTCACCCTGGGTCTCTTTGCAGCACAATTAAAGGCTACTTTTGTTCAGCAGCAGAATGCGGTTGTCAGCCCTGTATTTTAGTCATTAATGTAGGGGGTTAGGTCGAGACGCCACCACTGCACTCACAACGGCAGTTTTGGTTATGCACAGCCAATTTTATGACAGATGTGGTATAGTGCAGTATTACTTATTGATTCATCACTCTTCATAGACACAAAGCTGGGTTCGGAAGATTGTTCCTGAACCAAACTGAAACTGAACAAATATATATATAACATATATTTATATATGACATGTATTTACCTCTCATACTATACCATTCTAATAATATGTGAGGCTTAGGAAATATATCAGATACTTGTTTTGCATGCACACCTATAAAACACATTCTGTCAGGTAAAGTGTAGACAAAACACAGTTGCAGACAGCGTGTACGTGTGTGTGTGTCTGCACTTACCTCAGTTCAGCAGAAGGGTTTTCTGAACTGAATTTAATTGGCTGATCCATTGATTCAGCACTCTTCATAGACACACAGCTGAGTTCATCCGAGTCTGATCTCGCTTGCTTCCCTCTATGCATCCTGAAACTCAGCAGTGTTTCATAAACCTCTCAGTTGTTCTTAGCATTTTAGCAATGATGTTTAAAGTAAATAAAACTTAAAAGACTTAAAGTTCTAAAGTATCTAAAGTAATATCTATCTCTATATTAATATCTATTAATAGACTAATATCTATAATATCTACATAGTAATATGTAATTGATATTATATATATAAATAAAGTAATTGACAATCTCGTGCCTTTAAGTAACTGTGCTCAAAGCAAAAACGTTTTGTCACTGACATTCTCTCACCTTCTGACTGTCTTTACTGCTTTTGTTTTTCAGAGAAACTTTTCAAAGAATCCATAGAACGATCCGTTAATCATATTCTAAACAGCCAACTGAAAATGTACTTAGCAAAGGCATGTCGATGTAAATTTAATCTTGTGAATAACCACAACCTTGTAGTTCAGGTGAATAACAAATCTGATGCCAAAGATGTTTGACTGCTTGCACACCGTCACAACATGCTTAACTGGACTGTCAACTTTTCAGTTCCAGTTCACAGCCCTAAATGTGTACATTCAGACAGCAACGTTTATTTAGTATAACGCACAAAAACAAACTCACAGATTGTTACTACAGCTTATGAAATTGGTTTCCATGCTCTATTAGGAAAAACCTTTACTCGTTTCAAAGGAAAACATTTTCTTTTTTAGAAGAGGTTGGTAAATTACTTTTCATAACTGTATTGTGTAACATCCTAAATGCTGTACAAATAAATTCACACCATTCAGATTTAAGTGATACTTACTCTTTAATCTTTTTCTCTCAGGTTTTATGTCCCAGTGTGGCTTTATAATCCTCGTTGGGATTTTCTTTTTACCAAATGGACACAATACTTTCACTTTTACCTTAAGAGAATGCATACAGATATCAGACACCCGTCTTAAAGAGAGAGTTCTCAAAAAAACATTCTGTGAACAGATCTGAAAGTCATTATTAAATGGGGTTGTCCATTTTTTAAGTTCAAGTTTATTTGAACTTTGGAACTTTTTATAATGTATCAAATGTAAAGTTGTAAAGTTTCCTTTCATTTTGGGCACTACTGTGTCTTTTAGAGTTTTTAGGGTCATGATTACATCTAAACTTTGGAAGACCAATCTTTCTGCACAAAAGTTGGACAAAGAGAATGCACACGTGTACTAGCAAATCCTGCCAGGCTGAGGAATGCATCAGTTATCACAAGAACACATGCTCCACTGCAACATTTTGCAACACTGTCCAAAACTGTCAGGTCTGATTTTGTGACAAATGTAACTAGCACTGAGGAATGTTACAAACAGAGATGGCAGACAGACGCGTAATGTTAACATTGGCAGTAATAATATTGCAGTAATGCAGTGATAACAGAAGATGCCATGACTCACCATGTTTATTCTGACTTGCCACAGTTTGGAGGAATAAGGGAGAAAAGACAGTTACAAGACAAGCTAACTGACTAGCATTATGCTAACTAAACTGTTATCTATAGTGGATAAAAATGAAAAACTATTGGTATCTGATTTAATATAATCAATATAGCAACAAATGATGTTTAACAGACAGACAGCAAAGAGTAATAAGAAGAGACTCAGAGCAAGGCTAAGCAGAGGCACAAAAACAAATCACTCCCAGCAAAGCAGACAGGAACTGGAAACCCTAACTGTATCATGCTATAAAAATGTATAGTGTAAGCATTTACAATAATACATTTAAGCATTTAAAATACAATTGATTTTTTTTTTTTTTACGGCTGCATTTCCAGATGTCTAGACATCATTGCTGTGTGAATACTGGTGATACTGGTGAAAAACAAGTAGGTTTCTAGCTGGCCCCATATCTGTGTTTGCCTTTGGCCCAAAATGACTAAACTCGCTCCTGGACAGAACAGTCATGATATGTTTTCACATACAGGAAAAACAGGCAGTCATGTTGGTGTCACACTTCAACAACCCATTCCTTCATCTCCACTGTCTAATGAATGTGTTTCACGATTGCTGTTTCATAAAGTCTGTCATTCTGAGCCCAGCTTAAGGTTTTTTCTTGTGAATGTAAAACTATATGCCTAAAATAAGTTTAATAATGTAATTTTCTTTTTCAGATAAATAAAACATTTAAGTAAAACATTTTTGTTTCATGTCAATCCAAAATTATGCATTTGTGAGTATCAGCAGCCATGAGTGGCATTGGAGTGACTTCAACTCCTCTCTTCAATGAATTGGCTATAGAAGCTGTGAAGCTAGAACTAGTGGACTAATGGCAGGGCTAAAGCCTGCCCTGGTTACCATGAAACTCTACATGCAACATTTAAAAAAGCAAGTGTGGGACAGAGAAACAATAATGAGAGAAAAAGGGAAAATATGAGCACAAAATATGAGGACACAAAACACAGGGTATGAAAAACTATATTGTGTGCGATGTGGAAAACGTTGCATTCATGTCTTGTTTTTGTGCAATAAAATTTAAAGTGCATTTAAAGTTTTGATTTATGCTTGTTTTTGGATTCATGCTTACATTTCATTCAGATGCTTTTATCCAAAGTGACTTACAGATAATAAAGCATTTAACATTTTGCTATAAGAGTCAACAAGCGTAACATTTACAAACAGGAATAGTTCTGACGCTAGAAACAGGATGAACAGTATAAGAGGAAATGCTATTTTTTATTATATAATAACATGAGTTATTAGTCAGGTGTATGCAGGACTGCATGAAAAGGGTTATATTTAGAAAAATATGGGCATAGTAAACATCTGCTTAATTTTTATGCTTCCCAAATGTTTGGGGAAGAATACTTGGAAAGGTAACATGTAAAGTTTCCTGAAAGGAAAGATATCTTACATATGCAGAAATATATATGAGTCAATTAAAGTTCACGAACATGCACAGGCTGTAAGGTGTGAGAGAAGTTAATAAGTGGCAGTTTTAGAGAGGAGGGTAATAAAATTAGCCATAGCGTTCCTTATAGCAAATATTGATCACATGACCCAGAACACTGCAGCACATGACCCAGAACACTGCAGCAAATGACCCAGAACACTGCAGCAAATGACCCAGAACACCACAGCAAATGACCCAGAACACCGCAGCAAATGACCCAGAACACCGCAGCAAATGACCCAGAACACTGCAGCACATGATCCAGAACACTGCAGCAAATGACCCAGAACACTGCAGCAAATGACCCAGAACACTGCAGCATGTCTGGTCTTCAATCAGCTGAAGAGAGCCCATGTCACACCCCTCCTGATCTCACTCCACTGGCTACTCATAGCCACACGCATTAAATCTCTGACCGTGGCCTTGGTCACTGGTACTTCACTCTTCTACGTAAAACACCCGTTTCACAGACACCTGACTAATCCCTAATGCTCTGTTCAACTTTTGTCCTCTGTTCATCCTGCCTGTAGCATTAGAACACGATTCCCACTTGCTGCCTTTGTTATTGCCTTTGTAGGGTTGAATATTCAATGACATTTGTTGCTGTGTCACACACCCATCTCCTTACTTAAAGTGACCCTTTGCGTTCTTGAGCCCACAGATGAGCTGATAGAGAACAAAGCCTCTTCACCTATAATCTCTGTACCACCTAGTTTTGCTTCATTGTTAATAATTAAAATCAACAGTACAATTCAATATAATCATTATAGCAACTCTCTCCCACATATAGCTTCATCTTAACTGCGCTTATTTTCGTCATTGGTATAATGAGCAGAAGGGTGGAAATTGACAGAAAATATACAGTTTTATACCATCTTGCTGTTAAGAGTTTTCTAGTCATTTCAGCATTCCTACAGCTTGAACTACTGTAGTAAAACCACACTTACACCTTCACAGTCATTTTAGCATAACACTTGTATCTCTCTGAGATGTGTGGGACTTAAAGTGAATAGTCAAAGCCAGCGAGGTCTGTTTTACCCCCAAAGGTCATCATGAATGTTTTCAGCCATTTGTTACATCCAATACACCACAAAACAACAATGAACGGATGATGTTTTTTTTAAATACAAGAACAGATGTAATGACAAAGTAGCAGAAAAAATCCTCTTAAAGCAACATGCCCCACATTTGCAGGAAGCAGGAATGTGTGTTGAAAGCACAGATCAGCAGCTCTTGGCACTCTGATAAAGAACTGAATGTGACAACTCCCCCTCACAGCTTATGAAGCTGAACAACCAAAGGGGCAAGATGTGAACTGTATTACTCCAGTGACTTTAAAGTGAGGGGCTCACAGGGCTGCCGTGGGTTCGATTTGCCAGAGATCATTATCAGAGTTTTAGACACTTCTCAAATAAAACACAAACACAGGTTGCTTTTAGGAGATTCAGATACTTGGATCCTTTAGTTCTTAACTTTAAAACGTAACTATAGATTGTAATGAGCTGCTTGCTAGCAGATTATAGCAGACATGGCGGGTAAGAACAGCAGGCAGGAGAAAAAATAAATAAACATTTTTATTAGACCAAACATGCTTATTAGATATACATCTATATATGAGATATACATCTTAGCTGCATCTTTCTCAATGATCGGTCTGACTTCATCTGACCATCAAAGATTGTGGAAAGTTACTGCTTTACAACACCGACATTATTGAAAAACTTAAGATGGAGACATTCTCTTATATCTACTTGTGAGAACAATACAGCACATAATATAAGATTAAACAACAGTAATACAAATAATGTCAAATGCAAACTAAGAAAGAAACATCTTTTAAAAATACCTAAATACATACATGATTGAATTAATGAATTTCTGTCACCTCTCCGACAACACATGTTGTTTTTAAGAAGGTCAGACCCTTAACTGCCTTTAATCACAGCAAGCAGTCACTATCCCAATAAAATGACACATGTATTTTTGTAGGTCTTATACTGAAGTCCCATGTTCTTGCTGCTTTGACTCATCTGAGTTCTGACCAGAGTCTGATTCCTCTGTTCCACCTTTCAGTACAAAAGAGAAACACAATTATAATTTTTGCATATCACAACATTACTTACTGCTTAATATCACCCATGTGAATTTCTGTTAATGCTACATTGTCTAATCTGAAAGACTGAGCCCCCCCAACCTGTATGAATTACCAGTATAACAGTACTTATCAATATTTACAATACTTAGAATACAGAATACAGATTTAAACTTAGAATTACAATAATAAACTAAAAGGTGGCTCATATCTTTAACAGTCATAATCTTTTAATACAAGCTACATTATTTAAATCTTTAAAAAAAATGATCATACTATAGAATGTCGGAGCATTTCCATCTTTTGCATTTTTGTCACTTTCAGCTTCCTGATGATGATGATGATGTGTCACTCTCTTCATTTCTTGTTGATTTATCAGATTGAGGTTTGGACCAGAATTTCCACCAACTTTCACTGTCTAGTCTGTAAAAAGGAATTAGAAGAAAAACAACATGAAACATCAAACCTTGAAAAGTATGAACGACAACATTATGTAGTTAGTGTTATGAGGTTTAAACATTTACTGCGAGTCATTTTGACATGTTTTTAAAAACAAAGACTATTTTAGTTTATGCCATCGTGTGTTCAATAGACTAAAAACACAGTGGCACGTACAGACTGGAGAAAGCTAGTGTCCCTGCCTCACTCCACAATCGCAGAAGTGCTCTTCTGCCTCATTCCACAATCCCAGAGATGCTCTTCTGCCTCACTCCACAATCACAGAAGTGCTCTTCTGCCTCACTCCACAATCACAGAAGTGCTCTTCTGCCTCACTCCACAATCACAGAAGTGCTCTTCTGCCTCACTCCACAATCACAGAAGTGCTTTTCTGCCTCATTCCACAATCACAGAAGTGCTTTTCTGCCTCACTCCACAATCACAGAAGTGCTCATCTGCCTCATTACCCAAATCCCAGAAGTGCTTTTCTGCCTCACTCCACAATCACAGAAGTGCTTTTCTGCCTCATTCCACAATCACAGAAGTGCTTTTCTGCCTCATTCCACAATCACAGAAGTGCTTATCTGCCTCATTACCAAAATCCCAGAAGTGCTTTTCTGCCTCACTCCACAATCGCAGAAGTGCTCTTCTGCCTCACTCCACAATCACAGAAGTGCTTTTCTGCCTCATTCCACAATCCCAAAAGTGCTTTTCTGCCTCATT
>JAZGTJ010002353.1:26911-43175 GCA_036877575.1 Botia almorhae | reverse complement strand
GTTTCTAGTGATTAATGTTTAGTAATTAATTAATGTTTAGTTTGTTTTACTGATTTATTGATCTGCTTTATTTAGTTTCATTTACCATAATTAGGACTGATTGCAAAAGAAGAGAAAATGCTTTGTCTTTGTTCTTATGGACTAGAAGGTTTTCACAGCAGGCTTGATTGCTGGAAAATCAGCTTTTTAACGTACCCCATTATCGATTATGTATATTTAATGTAAATTAAATAAATCAAGTACCACACTGATTACTGTCTGTGTCCTCTTCTCACCAGACTTGTGTTTTTGCATTAACACCAAATAAACAAACACATATACAAAAAACCAAAGCAATTGTTGCCCAGGGAGAGCTGCTCAGCCTGAAGATGAAACTTGGGATGAAGCAAACACTCTAGCAAACATACCAAGAGTAAAGACTCCTACCTCTCTGGTCCTCTCCCTAAGCGCCTGGTCCTCATAGTGTGGGTGGTTTGTCAATACTCTTCCTGTACACAGCTTAATCCCTGCCAACAGCTGCATACTGCCGGCAAACACTGCCCGTTTTGGTGTCTCCAATCTTTTGAGAAAAAACATTAGAGAGCTTGCAATAGAGAGTCAAATATGCAAAATGGAAATTGACAAATGAAAAATGCAAAATGGCTAATTAAGAGGAGACACAGCCATTTGTACTGTCCCATCACATGGAATGCAGAGAACATGAAGTGTGCTGCAGGTTTAAAAATGCACTTTGAATGTGATCTGTCTTGTGTGTTTACATATATGCACATGGCATGGAAGAAAGAGCTAAAGCAGTGTGCTTTTTTTTCATGGAGGTGTGACAGCCCAGCTGTTTATTAAAACATACCGCTTTCAAATTCAGCATCCGGCATGCTAAACATACTTGTGCATTTACACCCAAAAGAAACCTACAGAGCTATATAGGTGCTTTCATTTCATTTTTGTTCAACTCAAAACAGACTTAATAATCAAAACTGCCACTCCATTTTCATAAATACTGTCACAGAAGACAAGGTTGTCCTGGAAGAAAACATGTTTCTCTACAGCTCTGACAATGATCCACATCATTGGTTTGGATTGGTTTTTCCAGCACAACAATGTTCCATGCCACACAGCCAGGTCAATCAAGGTTTGGATCGAGGATCACCAGATCAAGACCCTGCCATGGCCAACCCAATCATCAGACCTGAACCCCATTGAAAACCTCTGGAATGTGATCAAGAGGAAGATGGTCAAAAGCCATCAAACAAAGCTGAGCTGTTTGAATTGTTGTGCCAGAAGTGGCATAAAGTCACCCAACAGCAATGTAAAAGACTGATGGAGAGCATGCCAAGATGCATGAAAGCTGTGATTAGAAACTAGGGTTATTCCACCAAATATTAACTTTTGAACTCTTCCTAAGTTAAAACATTACATTGTGTTGTTTAAAAATTAGTATGAACTTGTCTGAAAACACTGCATATTTTCTTGTTGTCGATAAACACTGCATATTTTTAAGTTCATTTTGTGTTATGTTTAATTATGTTTATTTGGAAAAATAAAACAAATATGTTCATTTTATTTAAACACATATCTATAGAGTAAAACCAGAGAAACTGATAATTTTGCAGCGGTCTCCTAATTTTTACCAACGCTGGGTGTGGGTGTGTGTTTGAATATGTAGTTTACGAGTACACAAATGTGTATAATGATGTGTATAACAATGTAAACATGGTTTATGGGGACAATTCCTTTTAAGCAAATTGCTTAAAAAGCATACTAAATGGTGATTTTTGTTAGTTAAAAAAATGACAAGGTTAGAGGATAGAATATACAATTTGTACAGTATAAGAACCATTACATCTATGAAGAGTCCTCATAAAACACATATGCCAATATATGTGTGTGTGTTTGTGTGCGTGCATAAATGTGCGTATATGTGTATGTATGTTTGTATGCTCAGCCTGTGTCTTCCTCTTTTTTATGCACAGGAGCCCTTTAAATACCCACAAAGCATATTAAGTTCTCCAATCCACTGTTCCAGTCTAAAGAGTGTTTTCTGCTAGATTTATGTTATCAATTTTAAAAATGAAAATAAATCAAATTACTTTCAGTATCGCAAGATACCACCATCAGTTTCCTACCAGTTATTCCTTTCTCCTAATACCACAATGATTCCAGTCTTAAATTCAAAAGAAGTGACTGCAAAAATTAATAAATATGTGTGTCTTCATTTTTCATCTAAAGACTTTTTGTATCTAGGTTATAAATGTATCTTGTATTGTTTCATTGGCAGAAGTCACCATGTTTTGAATGCTCAGATACTGGAAATACAATACTGGTCTAAAAATATACCCTGGCAAAATTTATATTAACCAAAGATTTCTGGAGGAGGCTGACCTTTGACCTTTCTCACAGTGCATCATATCCTACTCTTGAGCGTCCTGTGTAATTACTCCCTATTGACAAGGGACTGCATGAGCCTCTGGCAGATTTACATTTAATTTCTGATTTATATTCTCTTATGTAAATGTCAACTTGCGTTAGCCTGCACCCTGCTGACAATATAAACATGAATTGATGCCATTAACATTCCAAAGAGAGAAGAACACAGAGTGGCCGGAGCTGCCGAAGTCTCAGACATATGACCATGCAATAGATCTCCTGAGAATAATATGCTTTAAGAATTCAGTGAGCTAAATTTGTGTTCTCAGAATTAGACTGATGCTGATTTACTTTTAAAGTATATGTAGTTATAATTGTTTATAACTACAGTTAAATCAGTTGTGTTTGAAGGTTGTTGTTTGTTAACTACTCAGGCATTTCAAAGGCTGAAATTTATGGTAGAGTGGACATGTGTTTTGAGATATCTTGATGTCTTCAGCTAAAGTCACTGCCTTTTTATCAGGATGTTAAGTAGCATTGGAGGTAACTTACAAAACCATAGTTCTAAAAAAACAAATCTGTCATCTCTGCTACCGCTTAAAAGCCACCACTTAAATGCTAAACAAAACAATAGTTTGTAAATATCACTGAACACCTTCATTCTACCCCATCTGCATGTTCATTAAAGTTTGTTTCTGTTTTTGTGTTCCTCAGATGAAAGTCATGAGGGTTTGGAACAACATGACGGTTAGTAAAATGCATCTTTTCAGTAAAATGATCACAGAAATTACACTTTTTGTGAACTTTTCAATTACTGTACACCATGAACTCTCCAGACATTATTGTGTAAACAATCACTCATTAATCACTAATCTAATCACTCATAGAATTACAGGTAAAATGTAAGAAGAAATGAAAAGGAGATCATGTTTAAAGTTTATGCCCCATTTTTATCAAAAGTGATCTGGAACATTGAATTTCAGCTGATGTTTCTGCTGTTATAACCTAATACAAAAGTTATAATCTAATAAACTAACCATATGATAATTTGATCATAAATTGCTGTTAACAATTAACATTTTAGAGAGTGCCTCTAAATATATCGCAGCATCCAACAATATTGGGAAGAAGTGTGTCAGTGTGTCAACAAATAATGTTATATTCGCCATTAGACAGACACAAACAAACACATGGCTCGCATGGCCCACTGGGCCCTTCTGATAGCAGAGGAACTGCCATCTGAACTGGGCATTGTGGAGATTGTGGAGAAAGCCAAATCAGAACACATCTGTAGGTGCTCTTAGGTAGTGTGGACCTTAATCCTGTGTATCAGAGAGAAACAGATAGACAGAGAGAGGGAGAGGGGTGGATCTGTACAGAATGATGATAGAGTAATTGATTGGCATGACTTAAAGAGAACACATTTTAAATGTCACTGAAGGGAACTGACTGGGAGTTATATGAAATTTCAGTTAATAGGTTTCAGGAGTCACTCGGTTTAAAGCAATGTATCTGGGGACCAGTAAACCTGTTTGCAACTAAGCCACTGAAATGTTTTAAACAAGCAAAAACAGATGATTATGGGTCTTGGAGCTGCTGTTAAATTCCACAAAAAACACTCAGGAAACCCTGCTCACAAATCCTCAACTGATCCACACATATTGTAGGGTATTGATATGAATGGAAAACACAAAAAAAACATATGGGTCATTTGTGCTATAACCTTTTGGGCTTATAAGCTTGCTTATAAGTTTTCCCCAAAGTGTGAACCATGTATTGAATAAAAACTAAAAATTTCTTTTTATATATATTATATATATTATAAAAACCAAACCAATATTGCCAAACAATATACTTAACCAAATCATAAAGAATTGACAACAGTAATCATAGATAAGTATTAAAGAGGTTAAGGGGGCCTCTGAATTATTGCCCAATATCTTGTTGGGGAGGCACCGGATAACAAAATTCGAAAACTCCTAAACTAAAAAAAGTTTAAAAAGACTAAAAAAAGTTAAAAGTACAAACCACCCAGGTCAACACGTTTTATTTATTCTCACAATTCTCTGTTTAAAACAAAATGCTTGACCGAGCTGTGGTTTAGTGGTTAGTGCACCTACTCCTGACATGGCCATGGTGTTCATGCAAGTAATAAAGAATCAAGCCACTTATTTAAAGGAGAAGTGTACTGGGTGAACCAGTGAACCGGTTTGTAGCTAAGCCAATGGAATGTTTTTTTTTAAATGAGCAATAATTCAGATGACTGTGTCCAGAAGTTTCTGTTAGATTTTACAACTGGCAAAAGAGGAAATTTACACAGGAAATAAAAAACTATTTGGGGTATTTCCAAGGAGACTTCTCCAGCAACATCTCCACAGAGATGTTTTCTCCAGCAGCTGCAAAAAGCCACTTATTTAATCAAATTAGAATGGATAAGCAGAAAAGTGGCTAAAGTGACAATTAGGAAAGAAAATAATTATATTATAAGAATTATTATATTATAAGAATAAGAATTATAAGAGCAAGAGAAAAATGTGTCTGTTCAGATGGGAAACACAAATTACTTGGGATGTGCTCTGAGAAGCTGTGAAAGTTTTTCCTTCAGAGAAAACTAATTTATCTTCATTATTTCAAAACAAGGCAACATTAAGAAATAACTCCTTTATGGAGGCTGTAGCAAAAGCACGCACAGAAGAAAACTACAAAACAAAAGAGGGACAATAAATTACATGGAGATGTTCAGAGCGATAAAGCTGCTTGTGATGACAGGACCTTAGAATTGCAATAAAGGATGTGTCTCCATCTGCAGGAAAGATGCAGTCTGATTGAAAGGCCATGGATCACAATAAGTCACATACACATGACACCCTCCCACAATGCCTTCTTAGCTGATTCACAAAGACTTTAGGGTGTAGACATTTTGGTTAGAAAATACAATGGCTTTCGCATGGGTGGTTTGTGCTATGACCTAGCCAGTCAATTACTTTTAATTTAAATAGTTAATAGAGCAAACCACCCATGTCTTTTTAAGACAGAACATCACATTCTCTCTTTCCCTCTGCTAAATTTCCTGGCTTTGCAACAAACTCTCTGAGCTGCCAACACAGGCAGTATTTTGAGGCATCATAGGTGTGCTGCTGATGAACAAGCTCTTTTATAAAGGTAACAGCATGGTTCTTCTGTCTTCTAAGGTTCTATATTACATAACTTACGTAATTAAATCTAAAATTGGCCATTATATTTGTATAGTGTTCCTTTGGCTACAAAACTTAAAAAAAGAGGCCAGAGCATAAAATCTCAGTTTCACTTTTTGTGTGCCACAAGAATTGTCATTTTGGCCACTTAAGAGGATTGTTTTGGTTAGCATACTGTCTTAGCCACTATTGTAGGTAGTAGACAGCAAGGCAGCTCAGGATTCGAAACCTGTCACTCAACACATATAGCTGTCTAATAAAAAAGCCAAAAGTTATTATGAAGAAAAACTTTCACCTACTCACTATTAAATATACATAAATATATATTTTGTTTCTTTTAGCTTAAATTAAATCAGAAGATTGCGTGACAGCAATACTTTCACACTTCTAGTCATTCCCCCCCTCTCCACATTGTGCCACAGTATGTGGTATATTATTCAGTGAGTTCCGATCATGGTTAGGCGAGGCGGATACTGCCTCTCTCTTCATACTACGCTTGTCATGCCTACCCTCCCTCTCTTTCTCTCCCTCTCTCTCTCCCAGAAAAGCATCTCTGATAATCTACATATACAACAGTGCAGGCTTTGGCAGAACCAGACACAGAGACAGAAACGTGAATTGATCCTACTTAACTCTTTCATCTGATGGTTAATTAGTATTTAAAAAAAGTGGCTCAATGACACACCATCAGCCTAGAGAACTTAAACACTAATCACAGACATAAATTGTATTTTATTTAGGCAGAGATCACGTATGTCATTGCATTCCAAACCTTTAAGACTTCCTTTCACCCTCACACAGGTGTATAAACTCAGGAGTGAGCAAGACAACTATAAGGGAGGGTTATTTTTTGCAGTTGAAGTGAGACCAGTGGCATTGATGAAACTCCTTGTTGCCAACTGCTGGTGTCTCTCCAGCACCTAAGGTCTTATTCATGACCATTATCTCAACCCGACCCACTTCCAAACACTGATACCTGCTGCCTTACTTCTGTACATCTGATCGAATGAATAGAGTAATCACTGCAGCTTTGTATTTATGTCCTTCAAAGTGTGTGTGAAAGAGAAAATAAGATATTCTTCATTAGACTGATCCATACTTTTTGACATGACACCTTTTTAAAATGTATTTTGAACAAATAAAACAGTATGTTTTCTGTGGTGCTGAATACCCTTTCCCAGGACACACTTTGACAAGAAAAAATTATGCAAATCACCTCTTCATTGCTTTTGTTTTTACTGTTTACAGCATAATTTGCTTGGGGTTGTCATGTTTGTTGTTCCCTTTGAATTATGTGTCATGTGGTGCCTCTCTCCTGATGTGCCTTTCTAATGATGTGATTTTGAATGTCACCATCATTGTGTTTGTGCATGCTACATTAAGGACCATATATGCCAGGTTGGATTTTACATTTAGTCATTTAGACTTTTAGGCATTTAGACTTTTTAGTCATTTAGGAATTATGTTGTGTGTGTTGCAAGATGTCAACCTTATTATGCAGTGATTCTCATTTCAGAAGTTGCTTACGGACACATCTCCCCATTTATGCATTATTGTAAAAGCCAAAAGCAAACCAAACTGCAACACTGAGCACTAGAACTGACTGTGTAATGATGACAATGGGAGAGAATTTGGCATGCGAATGCAAGGGACTTTTAAAATTTCTAAAATTAACAATTAAACTAAATGTAATATTAATATCTCTTGCTCTTATCACTTGCATGCCAATGATCACCTCTCCTGCCTTAGTTGATCGACCCCTTGCCTGATATGTGTCTATGAGTGCTGTTCTGTGGCATACAAGTGGGAGAGAATATTACAGCTGTTTTACCTAATCCACTCCATTAGCTCCACAGTGTCTGGGTCATAAAACTCTCTGAGCTCAGAAATCTCCTCCATCAGTCTGGGCCAGAACTGTCAAGAGTAAGACAACGATTGAGAGAGCGAAACACAGCCATCTGACTGCTGTAATGGAAATGACTCACAATAATCAATCAACAAAGCAGCTCAACAAACACAATTTAACACATATATCTGATTACTTCTTTTCACTGCTACTCAAAACTCTCCTAAATAACACACACAGTGGGATATGAATTACATTCTTATGCACTTGATTGTTTGTGGCACCCAGACAGCTTAGCAAAATATGCAAACAGATACGTGATAGCAGTTTCAAACATCTTACCTTGTAATAAAGAAAGGCGAGAATTACAACTGGAACAGAATACCTGATCAATCTCAACTGTGGAAAGAGATTAATAACATGCACAGCATAAATAACAACATACGGTAAATAAGAAGAAGCAGGATGTAATTGTTAAAGGTCTCATTGAATCTACACTCCCACCTAGTGGGGAAATACAATTTCAGCTGCATTAACAGGGGCACATTATTGTTGAGAATGTCTCACTGAAACTCAATATCTATTTATAATATTGAGCATTATTGCTTTTACATTACACTTGAGAAGTGAGATGTGCTATCCATCCTTGTTTTTTGGTCTTTGATAATTATGTATTGGATTGTATTTCAATTATACACACTTCTGTCTCCTGTTTCTACTTGTAATGAATATATAGTGAGTGTGGGGGGTGTACAGGTTTATACTTGTAAAGTATAGTAAATATTTTACTACCTGCCTGCTCGATCCCATTCCATCTTATCTCTTTCAAGCTATTTCTCCAGCAGTCACACCAGCACTTACATAATTACCACATCTCCTCACACTGGTATTTTCCCTGCTACATTTAGGCAGGCTAGGTTAACCCCACTGCTGAAGAAACCAGCACTACTCAAAAACTACAGACCGGTATCCCCGCTTCCATTCATGGCCAAGATTCTGGAAAAAGTCGTGTTCAATCAAGTCTTTGCCTTTCTCACTCAGAACAACCTCATGGATAACAACCAATCCAGCTTCAAGAAAGGTCATTCGACCAAAACTGCACTGCTCTTGGTCGTTGAAGATCTCAAACTGGCTAAACAGACTTCAAATTTGTCAGTTCTTATCCTGCTGGATTTGTCAGCCGCTTTTGACACTGTAAACCACCAGATCCTGCTGACTACGCTCAAATCACTGGGCGTCACCGGTACTGCACTCTGGTGGTTCAGATCTTACCTCTCTGACAGGTCGTTCAGGGTGTCTTGTCTTGGAGGGGAGAGGTGTCCAACCTGCAACATCTAGACACTGGGGTGCCCCAGGGCTCAGTTCTTGGACCACTTCTCTTCTCATTTACATCTCTAGGACTCAACTATTCAACTCATCTATTTCGTCTTCACTTCCTTAACTAATCAACTAACACACTGCTACTACTTCTACTTCCCTTATTTTTGACCTGTCTATAGCACTTATTCACTGTTGCCTCTTATTGTATTTGAAGTTGCTTCCTTATCCTCATTTGTAAGTCGCTTTGGATAAAAGCGTCAGCTAAATGAATAAATGTAAATGTAAAAAAGCACTGTGTTGGAATACCTGAGACCTGTTTATAGCACTTATTCATTTTATAGCTTTGGATAAAAGCGTCTGCTAAATGACAATGTAAATGTTAAAAAGTCCCTTACCATGGTTTTGCTGTTGCAATGTAGGACTCTCAGATACAATGCCCAGACTTCCTTACTGCACACCCCAAAGGCGGCGAATGCACACATGTGGCCCGTCCACAAATATTTCATCCTGCCAGCAGCAAGAGTGAGAAAAATTCTATTGGTGCTTTTTTTTACCATACTGGTCACAGAGTAAGCCATCTGCGAGAGCAAAGCTTTAAATAGCATACATAGCATTTTCAACTTTGATAAGATTTCAACAGCAAACTACACATTATGAAGTGATATGGCAATATTCTGCCATAATTCACTCATCATTTAAAATTTGATTGAACCGTCGGCTTGGGATATGGACTAATAAGATGGAGACCACAATTCAAAATTGACGTGCAGGACAGGAAATGAGACGGATGGCAAAGAGGAGCTTGAAATTGAGACACATCTCAGTGGTGTCGGCAGCAGGGAACGAATTTACAGACAGCAAGTTTCTGAAATACAGAAGGAAAATATCTGCATGGAGAACAAGTGATACATGGAAAACAACAAAACTTGTTTACCTCATGGTTGAAAAGGCAAGCAGGCCGAAGAAAATGGTGTGCAATAAATTGTAAGCGACATCTGCCCTCATCCTAAAGGTCCTCCACTCTTTCTCTCCACTCATTTGGCCTGAACCATTTGTGCTGGAATGAAGAATTAGAAATCAAACAAGAGGGGAAAAAAACAACCATGCGTAAAACATGGGAGCCGAGATCAGTGAGGTTATTCTGTTGATGATTTTATCTTTTTTATTTTAATGCACTAACAGGTTAATGGTCTCTCTGATTTGTGTATGTGTGTGGCGCAAACGCTCTGGGTGTTTGTGGGGACCAGTGATTCTGATAAGAAAAAATGATAAAGAACAGAAGAAAGGGCCTTAGCAGCCCTAAAGCAACAGCTAATCTGCTTTGAACTGAACATAATAATACATATTTAGAAGCACTAATGGGGAAAAATATATCTAGATCCAATAATTATGTATTAAGATTAATAACTCAAATTGTAAGTAGTATTATGACCTGTTATCTCAAGGTGCTTATGAAATTATATTCATATCTCTAATGGTCATTTCTCATCCCATTTGGTGTTCTGTGGGAGCCCTCTAATTACAAAAACGAACATTAAGAGTATGTTTAGCACTAAATTTTTCTAAATTCCCACAAACACATAGACTTTTCTTGTTAAAGTACAGCAGTGCAAATGAGCCTTTCTACCAGAGAGGAAGTAATTTACCTGAGATTAGAAAGTGCCACAAGCAGAAACAGAATAAGGAGAACACTGAGGGTGCACAGATACGGAAAGAGCAGCACTGTGCCAGCCAAGCGCTCAAATGTATCCAATGGCAACAAGCCAAAGGCCTCTTCACACAGATAAAGACTAGCATCAAAATCTCTGAAAAAGAGGAAGAAAATGAGTAAATATAATACACAGATTATTGGGAACAGCAATTCATCTGATCATCTGAAATGGCTACATATATTTCTAGAGGATGATCAGATTTTATTGCTTGCCAGATGTCGTTTTTGTACCAGAACTGGATCTGTTTAATCATAGTGGATTAATGGCTCCACAATATGCTCTTTGACTGATGACAACAGGCTTAAATCAACTGCAATGTGAGATGAAACAGCGCAGACGTACCTTGTAGCTCCAAAGCCAAGCTTGACCTTTATAAACTTAAAGATGTGCTCGTCCGACTTCAGCTGAAGTATTCTCTGTCAATTAACACAGAGAAAGAGAAGGACGAGGTCATTCACATAAAAGTCTCCTCAGATGGGGAAGGTGGGTTTTTCCTTTTTTTGAAGGACAGTGAGTTGTGAAGAAAGAAAATGAGAGTGCAGGAGAAGGTAAAAATGAAGGAAGGAAGGAAGGAAGGAAGGCTCTCAGGGAGGTTCTGTTGTAGTAATGACAGGGCAGAAGATGTAGAACACGATTCACAGCTCACCTTGGCTGAATAATTGATGATGAAAGTTAATGTGAGGACTAGAAGTGTGTGAAGAGACAGTTTTGCTATTCGTGTAACAAAGCCACCTGTTTTAAGCCCAATCTAAAACAAACACACAGAAAGCAAGTACTATTAGACAAACTACAATAATTTTATGAAATTCTGTTTATTTGAGAAAGCTAAGAACTGGATTTTAAAGAACAGAGGTAACACAGGGTCACGAAAACAAATGTAATAAAGTGTTTCATATAATCACATTTCTTTAGTGTTTTCTTTTGTGATAATTTTACTGTGTATACTTTGTCCTTAGTCCCTTAAAAGCAGCCATCTTGGCAATGCCACTAGGCATTATTGTCTACCTAAGCATGCATAGGAATGTCTCATCTACTTTCATTGTAAAAGACCAAAATATTCAACCCTCCTGTTAAGATATTTCAGTACTGTCAAATCAGCTAAAAACTGGATTATTGTATCTTAAATTGTGCTTCTTTAGGACAAATTAATAGAAAGGCAGAATTTCTATTCCTACAGGAGCACAATGATCTCTATTGTTTCTCTTTAATTACCAGTCCATCTGCCAAAATCATCTACTAAAGAGCATATTCACATACGTAAATGTGCGTCACAGAAACATCTGCTCTGGTAGCACTGAGGTGGAGACTGACCTGAAAGTGTTTGATGAAGAGAGCAGACACAATGAAGCTGAGGACCAGAGAGCCCAGAATCATAGTGTTACAGAACTGCAGAAGCCATACCAACAACAAACTCAAAACCTGGATCAGGTACAGAGACATCACCTACAGAGACAGAGGATTTAATATCTAACCTTACACCAGCTCCAAAACCTCCAGTGTGTGTGTGTGTGTGTGTCACCTGCTCTGCTGTGAAAAAGTCAAGGCAGTCCAGAGTAAAGATTATAAGTGCTTGTACCAGCAGGACAAACTGATTGAATTGCCATGTCAAACAGAAGCAGAAGGTTGCGACGAACACCAGCCACAGCAGCACCCTCTGCAGTTGAGAACACACACATGCTGTTTAGACCTTTCTTTAAAAACTAATAGAGATTAGATGTTTTCAGGCACCATATGTCTTGAAAGCTATTATACTCTGCTGAGAACACATACCGAGAGAACAACTATGTGCTCAGCAGAGTAAATATTTCATACTTACACTGGCAATTGCTAACCTCCGTTTCATATTTCATAAGTTTTACTAACCGCAGCTAGCAGTGACAAATGGTCCTCGAAACTTTACTGTCACATTCTTTTTCAGTCTCACCAGTTTTTACCAGCCGTTTGTCAAAAGTTTGTGAAATATGATCAAAAACAATGAACCCGTGCTTTTAAAAAAATGTTCCTGGTTTAATATAGTCACTTACTGTATAAGTAAGTGATCTATAGGTTAATTGTCCCCAACAGGTCTAAACACTGTGGCTCTATCAACATTGTGGCTCTGTGAGCTTACAACAAATCCAACATAACAATATTGACTCGACCAAGGGGGATAGTTTGGGGTGTCTGTTTTTATATCTACACAAACATATTGTCTTTATAAACAATCATTATTTTTTTAAATCTGTTTGGTGGTGGCACATACATTACACCCAGTTTTAGCATGCATAAACCAAATGGCTGATTTCTGATATCAGATATTGCAAATTATCTGAATCATTTGACACAGTAGTGGCTAATCAGAAGACATGCAAAAAAGAAAAGGTAAAAGTAGACAAACAAAAAGGCATCTTCAATAATAGGATAGAGCAGTACCTGGTGAATAGGTTTTAACTGTGGCCTTAAGTAGCAGGTTATGGCTGCTACCTGAAGAGCAAAGAAAGGTATAGACCAGTTTTCCCTCAGAGAGATGGTGAACTCCACACGCGTGGTGTCCACTCTGCACACAATCCATCAGAAACAGAAAACACGATTACACACAGAAAACAGGCATAGGCTGTGGGAAACAAAGATTATCTCAAAAATGAATGTGTTCATATATTTAAAGAGAATTCTTAAAAAACTGTGGTAGCTCTAGAGGGAACATCCTGTAAATTGGCCCGTTGCATGTCACATTCAATAAAAGAGCCCTCTAAATGACAAATTACATTTTAGTTTTAAATATGAGATTAATGTATATTTTGGAGAAACATGTCAGCTTTTACACATATCTTAATTCACTCACATTCACTCACAAGAACTGCAAAGGTTAGATTTGTGTGTGTGAGAGTTCAATTGTAATCTCTTTACGTGTGCAATACCTGTTGAAAATGTACCACACTCCAGTGAGAGCTCCAGCCAGCCAGGAGTTACTGAGTAACCAGCTGGTGATAAAGAGAGCGATGACATAAACTGTCTGCAAAGCGAACACTGTGTAGATGTAGAAATAAATTGGCTCCAAGTAGGCCTGCAAAATAAACACATACACAAGCACACACGTAGGACAAATATAAAAAGATGATTCTTTGAAAGCCCAAGAGAATCTACATGGAATCTGTCTTACAAAGAAAACAGCAGTGACTGAATACCTGGATGGGTAGTACACTGTATAAAATGCTAAGAAACACTTCTTGGTATATATTCATTCGCTGTAGGATGTTTATTGTCCTCTTGGATTCAGTAGTGTTGTCATGAATAAGCTCATAAAGACCTGGAAACACAAACAAACCTATTGGTAAGCTAAAAAATGTAGTATGATGTGAAGTGTGCACTTAATGTAGAAAAAATGGCATAACAAAAAGCAACATGCGGGAAAAAAATGTAAACTTACTAAGGGCACCATTAGCTGATAAATAGGAATTAATAATAAATAACAGTAAACATCTACAAGAAAAGTATATACCCTTTCCGTGCATACTTAGATAATAATTAGCTCATAGGCATAAGTTTTAAAGGGTGTGAATGTTTTAAATATGAGCTAATTAAAATGTATAATAAACTTCTTGTCTTTATATTGTCTTTATTATTATGATCTACTGTGACAGTTGAGTTATAGATTTACAGTAATCAATTTCCATGATTGCTGTGTAGAAACAATACCCTGAACATGCTTGTCCTCTACTATAGTACTTGGGTTAAATTGTAGTGTCTACAGAACCATTTTTGGCATCACTGTGGCTTTTACTGTTTCGGTCTCAATGGGCAATGACCTAATTGTGATGGTTTTTAGTGTAGGAGCAAAAAAGAAATCCATCCCAAATGGGGCTGTTAAGGGAATTAGTTTTCCAAAGACCACTTAGAGCAAAGTTGTGCATTTACTCTCTCTATTTTTGAGACAGTTTACCCTGATATAGTTACGCAATAAAACATTCCTTTGATAATTCTCGTATTACATAAGTGATAACGGAAACCAGACAGACGACTTTAAGAAACTTGCCATTATTAAATGGGCTCAGTTGAATAAATAAGGGAAAAACAATGGAATAAACTTTATTATTAACAGCAACACAGATGTGTGCTGTTGAAGCAATATTTCTGTTCTACACACAGAAAAAAATCACAGACTTAGACAAATGTGTTTGTAAGGCAAGATGACAAGTGTGATCTTGTAACCAGTAGATCTGTCTTGCCAATTTGTGGGATAACCTGCACGTGTGTATGTGAATACGTGTATAAATTTCTATACCTTCCTGTATAGAAGGGGCCTTCAACATCTGTTTGTAGTAAGAGTAATAAAGGCCACATTCTGTCCTGAAGGAGATTTCACGCTCAACTTCCTACCCACATAAAGAAAATGGTAAGTCAGTAAAAATGACAAATGTCAATATAAGTAAAAAATGAACTATATTTCCCATCTGACAAAGAAATCAAAGTGGCTATCCGACCAGCAGAGATTTTTGTTGCTTTAAATATATGGACTTCAGTCTTCAGTCCAATATGGTTTTAATTATTAAGCAACATCCAGACAAAAATCATTCAGTTGCTTTTATTTGAAGGAAATTTGTTTCATAAAGCAGCATTACAGTTTATTTCTTATTACAGTCAGTTTTAAAAAGTCAGAAGATGGTTTAACAAAATCATACCTAAACAGATAATAATATTAATCTTCATTTAATTATTTTTCTAAGCAACATTCTTGGAGACCAAATTAAAGCCAGATCCTAGTCCTGCTTACCTTTAGGTGTGAAAACCACAGCAGGTTCTCGTGTATAGAATAAACACACCATGCATGAAACAGCCCAATAAACCCTGCTAACAGCAAACCCGCTGCTATGACAACAGCCAGCCAACATCTTTGTACTGGAATGTGACACCATGAAAGCTTTAGGCACTCGTCCATGTCCCCTTGCCTACTCTTATAATCCTGCAAACTGTCCTTGGCTCTGGAGTTAACCAAATGCAGTTTATCCAGGGAGGTTGGTGTGTTATCATCCAGATTGCTCTTCCTCCTGTGACAAACTCTCATTCTCAAGGAATACTGCACTCTTTCTTTCCTAGAAATCCTTTTGTCTCTGTCTGTACAAGTCTTCATGCTCCCTCTTTTGTTTATGACTCTTTCCAGAGTTACTTGCCCAAAAACTTCCTAGCATACGTATCAAGACAATAAAACAGAGCCTCATGAGATCATTCTAAGCTCAGTTGGCACCAAAAATCTGCCAGAGGAACATTTAACTTGTGGTCAGAGAGAGAGAGGCTGAGACAGGAAGAAAGGCATGTGGGCCACAGAACTGGTGACCTCTTGATAGCCACGGGGAAAAACACACACTTGAAACATAATTTAGAGGGTTAAGCGTAAAAACAATTTGAAAGCTAATAATGGAAGTGCTAGCTTGATAATCGGTTCAGTCAACCCTTTATTCGTTTACACCATAAACCTAGTATACCTAATTAGTCTTTTACATCCCACACATATTATTTGCAATAATAACATTAACATGTCATTTGTTCTGTGTTTTTATTATTATTCTTTGTTTCTCTATGTAAAGATGCTTTGAAGCAATGTAACATTGTAAAAAGTGCTATATAAATAAAATTGAATTGAATAACATTGTGGCACTATACAGTGCCTTGCAAAAGTATCCATACCCCTTTACCCTTTTCACATTTTGTCACCTTACAACCAAAAACTTAAATGTATTTTAATCAAATTACATCAAATCAAATCACTTTTATTGTCACATCACCACAGCACTTGTGCCTAGGTGAGTGAAATTCTTAGGAGCGTGCTCCAGACAGTGCAGATACAATTAACA